>WPIO01000371.1:0-66261 GCA_009760855.2 Cristatella mucedo | reverse complement strand
CATGCAGATTTGAAGTTTCTAATATTCCGCGATCTGCTGCGAATCCACTGGTGCGAAAACGTGTTATTTACGTGCGAAATGCTTTAAACAAGGTGCAGCACTCTGCTGCAGCAAGCACACGCGCTCGACATGGCAGATTTGAAGTTTCTACATATTCCGCGATCTGCTGCGAACTCGTGCGAAACGTGTTATTTACGTGCGAAATGCTTTAAACAAGGTGCAGCACTCTGCTGCAAGCCAGCACACACGCTCCGATATGCAGATTTGAACTTTTTACAGATTCCGCGATCTGCTGCAAACTGGTGCGAAACGTGTTATTTACGTGCGAAATGCTTTAACAAGGTGCAGCACTCTGCTGCCAGCAAGCGCACGCTCCGACATGCAGATTTGAAGTTTCTACATATTCCGCGATCTGCCGCGAGTTCGTGCGAAACGTGTTATTTACGTGCGAAATGCTTTAAACAAGGTGCAGCACTCTGCTGCCAGCCAGCTTACGCTTCGACATGCAGATTTGAAGTTTCTACATATTCCGCGATCTGCTGCAAACTCGTGCGAAACGTGTTATTTACGTGCGAAATGCTTTAAACAAGGTGCAGCACTCTGCTGCTAGCCAAGCACACGCTCCGACATGCAGATTTGAACTTTCTACATATTCCGCGATCTGCCCCTTTTTTTATACTTGTTCGAAAACGTTCGAATGCTGCGAATTCGTGCGAAACGTGTTATTTACGTGCGAAATGCTTTAAACAAGGTGCAGCACTCTGCTGCCAGCAAGCTCACGCTCCGACATGCAGATTTGAAGTTTCTACATACAGATTCCGCGATCTGCTGCAAACTGGTGCGAAACGTGTTATTTACGTGCGAAATGCTTTAAACAAGGTGCAGCACTCTGCTGCCAGCCAGCACACGCTCCGACATGCAGATTTGAAGTTTCTACATATTCCGCGATCTGCTGCGAACTGTGCGAAAACGTGTTATTTACGTGCGAAATGCTTTAAACAAGGTGCAGCACTCTGCTGCCAGCCAGCTCACAGCTCCGCTGACATGCAGATTTGAAAGTTTCTACAGATTCCGCGATCTGCAGCGAACTCGTGCGAAACGTGTTATTTACGTGCGAAATGCTTTAAACAAGGTGCAGCACTCTGCTGCCAGCAAGCTCACGCTCCGACATGCAGATTTGAAGTTTCTACATATTCCGCGATCTGCTGCGAACTGGTGCGAAACGTGTTATTTTACGTGCGAAATGCTTTAAACAAGGTGCAGCACTCTGCTGCCAGCAAGCTCACGCTCCGACATGCAGATTTGAAGTTTCTACATATTCCGCGATCTGCTGCGAACTGGTGCGAAACGTGTTATTTACGTGCGAAATGCTTTAAACAAGGTGCAGCACTCTGCTGCCAGCAAGCGCACGCTCTGACATGCATATTTGAAGTTTCTACATATTCCGCGATATGCTGCAAACTAGTGCGAAACGTGTTATTTACGTGCGAAATGCTTTAAACAAGGTGCAGCACTCTGCTGCAAGCCAGCACACGCTCCGACATGCAGATTTGAAGTTTCTACATATTCCGCGATCTGCTGCGAACTCGTGCGAAACGTGTTATTTACGTGCGGAAATGCTTTAAACAAGGTGCAGCACTCTGCTGCCAGCAAGCTCACGCTCCGACATGCAGATTTGAAGTTTCTACATATTCCGCGATCTGCTGCAAACTCGTGCGAAACGTGTTATTTACGTGCGAAATGCTTTAAACAAGGTGCAGCACTCTGCTGCCAGCAAGCACACGCTCCGACATGCAGATTTGAAGTTTCTACATATTCCGCGATCTGCCGCGAACTCGTGCGAAACGTGTTATTTACGTGCGAAATGCTTTAAACAAGGTGCAGCACTCTGCTGCCAGCAAGCTCACGCTCCGACATGCAGATTTGAAGTTTCTACATATTCCGCGATCTGCTGGAAACTAGTGCGAAACGTGTTATTTACGTGCGAAATGCTTTAAACAAGGTGCAGCACTCTGCTGCCAGCCAGCTCACGCTCCGACATGCAGATTTGAAGTTTCTACATATTCCGCGATCTGCTGCGAACTCGTGCGAAACGTGTTATTTACGTGCGAAATGCTTTAAACAAGGTGCAGCACTCTGCTGCCAGCAAGCACACGCTCCGACATGCAGATTTGAAGTTTCTACATATTCCGCGATCTGCTGCGAACTGGTGCGAAACGTGTTATTTACGTGCGAAATGCTTTAAACAAGGTGCAGCACTCTGCTGCCAGCAAGCACACGCTCCGACATGCAGATTTGAAGTTTCTACATATTCCGCGATCTGCTCCGACTTGGTGCGAAACGTGTTATTTACGCGCGAAATGCTTTAAACAAGGTGCAGCACTCTGCTGCCAGCAAGCCACACGCTCCGACATGCAGATTTGAAGTTTCTACATATTCCGCGATCTGCCGCGAACTCGTGCGAAACGTGTTATTTACGTGCGAAATGCTTTAAACAAGGTGCAGCACTCTGCTGCCAGCAAGCACACGCTCCGACATGCAGATTTGAAGTTTCTACATATTCCGCGATCTGCTGCAAACTGGTGCGAAAAGTGTTATTTACGTGCGAAATGCTTTAAACAAGGTGCAGCACTCTGCTGCCAGCCTGCAAGCACACGCTCCGACATGCAGATTTGAAGTTTCTACATATTCCGCGATCTGCTGCAAACTGGTGCGAAACGTGTTATTTACGTGCGAAATGCTTTAAACAAGGTGCAGCCACTCTGCTGCTGCCAGCAAGCTCACGCTCCGACATGCAGATTTGAAGTTTCTACATATTCCGCGATCTGCTGCGAACTCGTGCGAAACGTGTTATTTACGTGCGAAATGCTTTAAACAAGGTGCAGCACTCTGCTGCCAGCAAGCTCACGCTCCGACATGCAGATTTGAAGTTTCTACATATTCCGCGATCTGCTGCAAACTGTAGCGAAACGTGTTATTTACGTGCGAAATGCGTTAAACAAGGTGCAGCACTCTGCTGCCAGCAAGCACACGCTCCGACATGCAGATTTGAAGTTTCTACATATTCCGCGATCTGCTGCAAACTGGTGCGAAAACGTGTTATTTACGTGCGAAATGCTTTAAACAAGGTGCAGCACTCTGCTGCCAGCCAGCACACGCTCCGACATGCAGATTTGAAGTTTCTACATATTCCGCGATCTGCTGCAAACTGGTGCGAAACGTGTTATTTACGTGCGAAATGCTTTAAACAAGGAGCAGCACTCTGCTGCCAGCAAGCACACGCTCCGACATGCAGATTTGAAGTTTCTACATATTCCGCGATCTGCTGCAAACTGGTGCGAAACGTGTTATTTACGTGCGAAATGCTTTAAACAAGGTGCAGCACTCTGCTGCCAGCAAGCACACGCTCCGACATGCAGATTTGAAGTTTCTACATATTCCGCGATCTGCTGCGAACTCGTGCGAAACGTGTTATTTACGTGCGAAATGCTTTAAACATGGTGCAGCACTCTGCTGCCAGCCAGCACACGCTCCGACATGCAGATTTGAAGTTTCTACATATTCCGCGATCTGCTGCTGCGAACTCGTGCGAAACGTGTTATTTACGTGCGAAATGCTTTAAACAAGGTGCAGCAGCACTCTGCTGCAAGCCAGCACACGCTCCGACATGCAGATTTGAAGTTTCTACATATTCCGCGATCTGCTGCGAACTGGTGCGAAACGTGTTATTTACGTGCGAAATGCTTTAAACAAGGTGCAGCACTCTGCTGCAAGCCAGCACACGCTCCGACATGCAGATTTGAAGTTTCTACATATTCCGCGATCTGCTGCAAACTGGTGCGAAACGTGTTATTTACGTGCGAAATGCTTTAAACAAGGTGCAGCACTCTGCTGCAAGCCAGCACACGCTCCGACATGCAGATTTGAAGTTTCTACATATTCCGCGATCTGCTGCGAACTCGTGTGCGAAACGTGTTATTTACGTGCGAAATGCTTTAAACAAGGTGCAGCACTCTGCTGCCAGCCAGCGCACGCTCCGACATGCAGATTTGAAGTTTCTACATATTCCGCGATCTGCTGCGAACTGGTGCGAAACGTGTTATTTACGTGCGAAATGCTTTAAACAAGGTGCAGCACTCTGCTGCCAGCCAGCTAACGCTCCGACATGCAGATTTGAAGTTTCTACAGATTCCGCGATCTGCTGCGAACTCGTGCGAAACGTGTTATTTACGTGCGAAATGCTTTAAACAAGGTGCAGCACTCTGCTGCCAGCAAGCGCACGCTCCGACATGCAGATTTGAAGTTTCTACATATTCCGCGATCTGCTGCGAACTTCGTGCGAAACGTGTTATTTACGTGCGAAATGCTTTAAACAAGGTGCAGCACTCTGCTGCCAGCAAGCTCACGCTCCGACATGCAGATTTGAAGTTTCTACATATTCCGCGATCTGCTGCAAACTCGTGCGAAACGTGTTATTTACGTGCGAAATGCTTTAAACAAGGTGCAGCACTCTGCTGCCAGCCAGCGCACGCTCCGACATGCAGATTTGAAGTTTCTACATATTCCGCGATCTGCTGCGAACTCGTGCGAAACGTGTTATTTACGTGCGAAATGCTTTAAACAAGGTGCAGCACTCTGCTGCAAGCCAGCACACGCTCCGACATGCAGATTTGAACTTTCTACATATTCCGCGATCTGCTGCGAACTCGTGCGAAACGTGTTATTTACGTGCGAAATGCTTTAAACAAGGTGCAGCACTCTGCTGCCAGCAAGCTCACGCTCCGACATGCAGATTTGAAGTTTCTACATATTCCGCGATCTGCCGCGAACTCGTGCGAAACGTGTTTATTACGTGCGAAATGCTTTAAACAAGGTGCAGCACTCTCTGCTGCCAGCCAGCACACGCTCCGACATGCAGATTTGAAAGTTTCTACATATTCCGCGATCTGCTGCGAACTGGTGCGAAACGTGTTATTTACGTGCGAAATGCTTTAAACAAGGTGCAGCACTCTGCTGCCAGCAAGCTCACGCTCCGACATGCAGATTTGAAGTTTCTACATATTCCGCGATCTGCTGCGAAATGGTGCGAAACGTGTTATTTACGTGCGAAATGCTTTATTCAAGGTGCAGCACTCTGCTGCCAGCCAGCGCACGCTCCGACATGCAGATTTGAAGTTTCTAGATAATCCGCGATCTGCTGCGAACTCGTGCGAAACGTGTTATTTACGTGCGAAATGCTTTAAACAAGGTGCAGCACTCTGCTGCCAGCAAGCTCACGCTCCGACATGCAGATTTGAAGTTTCTACATATTCCGCGATCTGCTGCGAAAACTCGTGCGAAACGTGTTATTTACGTGCGAAATGCTTTAAACAAGGTGCAGCACTCTGCTGCCAGCAAGCCCACGCTCCGACATGCAGATTTGAAGTTTCTACATATTCCGCGATCTGCTGCGAACTGGTGCGAAACGTGTTATTTACGTGCGAAATGCTTTAAACAAGGTGCAGCACTCTGCTGCCAGCAAGCACACGCTCCGACATGCAGATTTGAAGTTTCTACATATTCCGCGATCTGCTGCGAACTGGTGCGAAACGTGTTATTTACGTGCGAAATGCTTTAAACAAGGTGCAGCACTCTGCTGCCAGCAAGCGCACGCTCCGACATGCAGATTTGAAGTTTCTACATATTCCGCGATCTGCTCCGCTGGAAACTAGTGCGAAACGTGTTATTTACGTGCGAAATGCTTTAAACAAGGTGCAGCACTCTGCTGCCAGCAAGCTCACGCTCCGACATGCAGATTTGAAGTTTCTACATATTCCGCGATCTGCTGCGAACTCGTGCGAAAAGTGTTTATTTACGTGCGAAATGCTTTAAACAAGGTGCAGCACTCTGCTGCCAGCCAGCGCACGCTCCGACATGCAGATTTGAAGTTTCTACATATTCCGCGACCTGCTGCGAAATGGTGCGAAACGTGTTATTTACGTGCGAAATGCCTTAAAACAAGGTGCAGCACTCTGCTGCCAGCCAGCACACGCTCCGACATGCAGATTTCAAGTTTCTACATATTCTGTGATTTGCTGCATTTTGTGCGAATCGTGTTATTTACGTGCGAAATGCTTTAAACAAGGTGCAGCACTCTGCTGCCAGCAAGCGCACGCTCCGACATGCAGATTTGAAGTTTCTACATATTCCGCGATCTGCTGCGAACTCGTGCGAAACGTGTTATTTACGTGCGAAATGCTTTAAACATGGTGCAGCACTCTGCTGCCAGCCAGCACACGCTCCGACATGCAGATTTGAAGTTTCTACATATTCCGAGATCTGATGCGAACTCGTGCGAAATGTGATATTCAAGTGCGAAATGCTCAAAACAAGGGGCAGCACTCTGCTGCCAGCCAGCACACGCTCCGACATGCAGATTTGAAGTTTCTACATATTCCGCGATCTGCTGCGAACTCGTGCGAAACGTGTTATTTACGTGCGAAATGCTTTAAACAAGGTGCAGCACTCTGCTGCCAGCAAGCGCACGCTCCGACATGCAGATTTGAAGTTTCTACATATTCCGCGATCTGCTGCGAACTCGTGCGAAACGTGTTGTTTACGTGCGAAATGCTTTAAACATGTGCAGCACTCTGCTGCCAGCAAGCTCACGCTCCGACATGCAGATTTGAAGTTTCTACATATTCCGCGATCTGCCGCGAACTCGTGCGAGCGAAACGTGTTATTTACGTGCGAAATGCTTTAAACAAGGTGCAGCACTCTGCTGCCAGCAAGCTCACGCTCCGACATGCAGATTTGAAGTTTCTACATATTCCGCGATCTGCTGCGAACTCGTGCGAAACGTGTTATTTACGTGCGAAATGCTTTAAACAAGGTGCAGCACTCTGCTGCCAGCAGCCAGCACACGCTCCGACATGCAGATTTGAAGTTTTCTACATATTCCGCGATCTGCTGCGAAACTTGTGCAAAACGTGTTATTTACGTGCGAAATGCTTTAAGCAAGGTGCAGCACTCTGCTGCCAGCACGCGCACGCTCCGACATGCAGATTTGAAGTTTCTACATATTCCGCGATCTGCTGCGAACTGGTGCGAAACGTGTTGTTTACGTGCGAAATGCTTTAAACAAGGTGCAGCACTATGCTGCGAGCAAGCACACGCTCCGACATGCAGATTTGAAGTCTCTACATATTCCGCGATCTGCTGCGAACTCGTGCGAAACGTGTTATTTACGTGCGAAATGCTTTAAACAAGGTGCAGCACTCTGCTGCCAGCCAGCACACGCTCCGACATGCAGATTTGAAGTTTCTACATATTCCGCAATCTGCTGCGAACTCGTGCGAAACGTGTTATTTACGTGCGAAATGCTTTAAACAAGGTGCAGCACTCTGCTGCCAGCCAGCACACGCTCCGACATGCAGATTTGAAGTTTCTACATATTCCGCGATCTGCTGCGAACTGGTGCGAAACGTGTTATTTACGTGCGAAATGCTTTAAACAAGGTGCAGCACTCTGCTGCCAGCAAGCGTACGCTCTGAAATGTAGATTTGAAGTTTCTACATATTCCGCGATCTGCTGCGAACTCGTGCGAAACGTGTTATTTACGTGCGAAATGCTTTAAACAAGTGCAGGACATTGCTGCCAGCAAGCTCACGCTCCGACATGCAGATTTGAAGTTTCTACATATTCCGCGATCTGCTGCGAACTCGTGCGAAACGTGTTATTTACGTGCGAAATGCTTTAAACAAGGTGCAGCACTCTGCTGCCAGCCAGGGCACGCTCTCCGACATGCAGATTTGAAGTTTCTACATATTCCGCGATCTGCTGCGAACTCGGTGCGAAACGTGTTATTTACGTGCGAAATGCTTTAAACAAGGTGCAGCACTCTGCTGCTGCCAGCAAGCGCACGCTCCGACATGCAGATTTGAAGTTTCTACATATTCCGCGATCTGCTGCGAACTCGTGCGAAACGTGTTATTTACGTGCGAAATGCTTTTAACAAGGTGCAGCACTCTGCTGCCAGCCAGCACACGCGCTCCGACATGCAGATTTGAAGTTTTTACATATTCCGCGATCTGCTGCGAACTGTGTGCGAAACGTTTATTTACGTGCGAAATGCTTTAAACAAGGTGCAGCACTCTGCTGCCAGCCAGCTCACGCTCCGACATGCAGATTTGAAGTTTCTACATATTCCGCGATCTGCTGCAAATCGTGCGAAACGTGTTATTTACGTGCGAAATGCTTTAAAGAAGGTGCAGCACTCTGCTGCCAGCCAGCACACGCTCCGACATGCAGATTTGAAGTTTCTACATATTCCGCGATCTGCTGGAAACTGGTGCGAAACGTGTTATTTACGTGCGAAATGCTTTAAACAAGGTGCAGCACTCTGCTGCAAGCCAGCACACGCTCCGACATGCAGATTTGAACTTTCTACAGATTCCGCGATCTGCTGCGAACTCGTGCGAAACGTGTTATTTACGTGCGAAATGCTTTAAACAAGGTGCAGCACTCTGCTGCCAGCAAGCTCACGCTCCGACATGCAGATTTGAAGTTTCTACATATTCCGCGATCTGCTGCGAACTCGTGCGAAAAACGTGTTATTTACGTGCGAAATGCTTTAAACAAGGTGCAGCACTCTGCTGCCAGCAAGCGCACGCTCCGACATGCAGATTTGAAGTTTCTACATATTCCGCGATCTGCTGCGAACTCGTGCGAAACGTGTTATTTACGTGCGAAATGCTTTAAACAAGGTGCAGCACTCTGCTGCCAGCAAGCTCACGCTCCGACATGCAGATTTGAAGTTTCTACATATTCCGCGATCTGCTGCGAACTCGTGCGAAACGTGTTATTTACGTGCGAAATGCTTTAAACAAGGTGCAGCACTCTGCTGCCAGCCAGCACACGCTCCGACATGCAGATTTGAAGTTTCTACATATTCCGCGATCTGCTGCGAAACTGTAGCGAAACGTGTTATTTACGTGCGAAATGCTTTAAACAAGGTGCAGCACTCTGCTGCCAGCAAGCACACGCTCCGACATGCAGATTTGAAGTTTCTACATATTCCGCGATCTGCTGCGAACTGGTGCGAAACGTGTTATTTACGTGCGAAATGCTTTAAACAAGGTGCAGCACTCTGCTGCAAGCCAGCACACGCTCCGACATGCAGATTTGAAGTTTCTACATATTCCGCGATCTGCTGCGAACTCGTGCGAAACGTGTTATTTACGTGCGAAATGCTTTAAACAAGGTGCAGCACTCTGCTGCCAGCAAGCACACGCTCCGACATGCAGATTTGAAGTTTCTACATATTCCGCGATCTGCTGCAAACTCGTGCGAAACGTGTTATTTACGTGCGAAATGCTTTAAACAAGGTGCAGCACTCTGCTGCCAGCAAAGTACGCTACGACATGCAGACTTGAAGTTTCTACATATTCCGCGATCTGCTGCGAACTGGAGCGAAAACGTGTTATTTACGTGCGAAATGCTTTAAACAAGGTGCAGCACTCTGCTGCCAGCCAAGCACACGCTCCGACATGCAGATTTGAAGTTTCTACATATTCCGCGATCTGCTGCAAACTGGTGCGAAACGTGTTATTTACGTGCGAAATGCTTTAAACAAGGTGCAGCACTCTGCTGCCAGCAAGCTCACGCTCCGACATGCAGATTTGAAGTTTCTACATATTCCGCGATCTGCTGCAAACTGGTGCGAAAAGTGTTATTTACGTGCGAAATGCTTTAAACAAGGTGCAGCACTCTGCTGCCAGCAAGCTCACGCTCCGACATGCAGATTTGAAGTTTCTACATATTCCGCGATCTGCTGCAAACTCGTGCGAAACGTGTTATTTACGTGCGAAATGCTTTAAACAAGGTGCAGCACTCTGCTGCCAGCAAGCACACGCTCCGACATGCAGATTTGAAGTTTCTAGATATTCCGCGATCTGCTGCGAAACTCGTGCGAAACGTGTTATTTACGTGCGAAATGCTTTATTCAAGGTGCAGCACTCTGCTGCCAGCCAGCACACGCTCCGACATGCAGATTTGAAGTTTCTAGATAATCCGGGATCTGCTGCGAACTCGTGCGAAACGTGTTATTTACGTGCGAAATGCTTTAAACAAGGTGCAGCACTCTACTGCCAGCAAGCACATGCTCCGACATGCAGATTTGACGTTTCTACATATTCCGCGATTTGCTGGGAAGTCGTGCGAAACGGGTTGTTTACATGCGAAATGCTTTAAACAAGGTGCAGCACTCTACTGCCAGCAAGCACACGCTCCGACATGCAGATTTGAAGTTTCTACATATTCCGCGATCTGCTGCGAACTCGTGCGAAACGTGTTATTTACGTGCGAAATGCTTTAAACATGGTGCAGCACTCTGCTGCCAGCCAGCCCAAGCTCCGACATGCAGATTTGAAGTTTCTACATATACCGCCATCTGCTGCAAACTGGATTCGAAACGTGTTATTTACGTGCGAAATGCTTTAAACAAGGTGCAGCACTCTGCTGCCAGCCAGGCTACGCTTCGACACGCTGATTTGATGTTTCTACATATTCTGCGATCTGCTGCGAAACTGTGCGAAAAACGTGTTATTTACGTGCGAAATGCTTTAAACAAGGTGCAGCACTCTGCTGCCAGCAAGCTCACGCTCCGACATGCAGATTTGAAGTTTCTACATATTCCGCGATCTGCTGCGAGCCCTCGTGCGAAACGTGTTATTTACGTGCGAAATGCTTTAAACAAGGTGCAGCACTCTGCTGCAAGCCAGCACACGCTCCGACATGCAGATTTGAAGTTTCTACATATTCCGCGATCTGCTGCAAACTGGTGCGAAACGTGTTATTTACGTGCGAAATGCTTTAAACAAGGTGCAGCACTCTGCTGCCAGCCAGCGCACGCTCCGACATGCAGATTTGAAGTTTCTACATATTCCGCGATCTGCTGCAAACTCGTGCGAAACGTGTTATTTACGTGCGAAATGCTTTAAACAAGGTGCAGCACTCTGCTGCCAGCAAGCGCACGCTCCGACATGCAGATTTGAAGTTTCTACATATTCCGCGATCTGCTGCGAACTGGTGCGAAACGTGTTGTTTACGTGCGAAATGCTTTAAACAAGGTGCAGCACTCTGCTGCGAGCAAGCACACGCTCCGACATGCAGATTTGAAGTTTCGACATATTCCGCGATCTGCTTCGAACTTGTGCGAAACGTGTTATTTACGTGCGAAATGCTTTAAACAAGGTGCAGCACTCTGCTGCAAGCAAGCACACGCTCCGACATGCAGATTTGAAGTTTCTACATATTCCGCGATCTGCTGCAAACTGGTGCGAAACGTGTTATTTACGTGCGAAATGCTTTAAACAAGGTGCAGCACTCTGCTGCCAGCAAGCTCACGCTCCGACATGCAGATTTGAAGTTTCTACATATTCCGCGATCTGCTGCGAAACTCGTGCGAAACGTGTTATTTACGTGCGAAATGCTTTAAACAAGGTGCAGCACTCTGCTGCCAGCAAGCTCACGCTCCGACATGCAGATTTGAAGTTTCTACATATTCCGCGATCTGCTGCGAAACTGGTGCGAAACGTGTTATTTACGTGCGAAATGCTTTTAAACAAGGTGCAGCACTCTGCTGCCAGCAAGCTCACGCTCCGACATGCAGATTTGAAGTTTCTACATATTCCGCGATCTGCTGCAAACTGGTGCGAAACGTGTTATTTACGTGCGAAATGCTTTAAACAAGGTGCAGCACTCTGCTGCCAGCAAGCACACGCTCCGACATGCAGATTTGAAGTTTCTACATATTCCGCGATCTGCTGCGAACTCGTGCGAAACGTGTTATTTACGTGCGAAATGCTTTAAACAAGGTGCAGCACTCTGCTGCCAGCAAGCTCACGCTCCGACATGCAGATTTGAAGTTTCTACATATTCCGCGATCTGCTGCGATCGAAATGCTTTAAACAAGGTGCAGCACTCTGCTGCCAGCAAGCTCACGCTCCGACATGCAGATTTGAAGTTTCTACATATTCCGCGATCTGCTGCAAACTGGTGCGAAACGTGTTATTTACGTGCGAAATGCTTTAAACAAGGTGCAGCACTCTGCTGCCAGCAAGCTCACGCTCCGACATGCAGATTTGAAGTTTCTACATATTCCGCGATCTGCTGCGAAACTGGTGCGAAACGTGTTATTTACGTGCGAAATGCTTTAAACAAGGTGCAGCACTCTGCTGCCAGCAAGCTCACGCTCCGACATGCAGATTTGAAGTTTCTACATATTCCGCGATCTGCTGCAAACTGGTGCGAAACGTGTTATTTACGTGCGAAATGCTTTAAACAAGGTGCAGCACTCTGCTGCCAGCAAGCTCACGCTCCGACATGCAGATTTGAAGTTTCTACATATTCCGCGATCTGCTGCGAACTCGTGCGAAACGTGTTATTTACGTGCGAAATGCTTTAAACAAGGTGCAGCACTCTGCTGCCAGCCAGCTCACGCTCCGACATGCAGATTTGAAGTTTCTACATATTCCGCGATCTGCTGCGATTTGGTGCGAAACGTGTTATTTACGTGCGAAATGCTTTAAACAAGGTGCAGCACTCTGCTGCCAGCAAGCACACGCTCCGACATGCAGATTTGAAGTTTCTACATATTCCGCGATCTGCTGCGAACTGGTGCGAAACGTGTTATTTACGTGCGAAATGCTTTAAACAAGGTGCAGCACTCTGCTGCCAGCCAGCACACGCTCGGACATGCAGATTTGAAGTTTCTACATATTCCGCGATCTGCTGCAAACTCGTGCGAAACGTGTTATTTACGTGCGAAATGCTTTAAACAAGGTGCAGCACTCTGCTGCCAGCAAGCTCACGCTCCGACATGCAGATTTGAAGTTTCTACATATTCCGCGATCTGCTGCGAAACTGGTGCGAAACGTGTTATTTACGTGCGAAATGCTTTAAACAAGGTGCAGCACTCTGCTGCCAGCCAGCACACGCTCCGACATGCAGATTTGAACTTTCTACATATTCCGCGATCTGCTGCGAACTCGTGCGAAACGTGTTATTTACGTGCGAAATGCTTTAAACAAGGTGCAGCACTCTGCTGCCAGCAAGCTCACGCTCCGACATGCAGATTTGAAGTTTCTACATATTCCGCGATCTGCTGCGAAACTGGTGCGAAACGTGTTATTTACGTGCGAAATGCTTTAAACAAGGTGCAGCACTCTGCTGCAAGCCAGCACACGCTCCGACATGCAGATTTGAAGTTTCTACATATTCCGCGATCTGCTGCGAACTGGTGCGAAACGTGTTATTTACGTGCGAAATGCTTTAAACAAGTTGCAGCACTCTGCTGCCAGCAAGCACACGCTCCGACATGCAGATTTGAAGTTTTGACATATTCCGCGATCTGCTTCGAACTTGTGCGAAAACGTGTTAGTTACGTGCGAAATGCTTTAAACAAGGTGCAGCACTCTGCTGCCAGCAAGCTCACGCTCCGACATGCAGATTTGAAGTTTCTACATATTCCGCGATCTGCTGCGAACTGGAGCGAAACGTGTTATTTACGTGCGAAATGCTTTAAACAAGGTGCAGCACTCTGCTGCCAGCAAGCACACGCTCCGACATGCAGATTTTGAAGTTTCTACATATTCCGCGATCTGCTGCAAACTGGTGCGAAACGTGTTATTTACGTGCGAAATGCTTTAAACAAGGTGCAGCACTCTGCTGCCAGCAAGCTCACGCTCCGACATGCAGATTTGAAGTTTCTACATATTCCGCGATCTGCTGCGAACTCGTGCGAAACGTGTTATTTACGTGCGAAATGCTTTAAACAAGGTGCAGCACTCTGCTGCCAGCAAGCTCACGCTCCGACACGCAGATTTGAAGTTTCTACATATTCCGCGATCTGCTGCAAACTGGAGCGAAACGTGTTATTTACGTGCGAAATGCTTTAAACAAGGTGCAGCACTCTGCTGCCAGCAAGCGCACGCTCCGACATGCAGATTTGAAGTTTCTACATATTCCGCGATCTGCTGCGAACTGGTGCGAAACGTGTTATTTACGTGCGAAATGCTTTAAACAAGGTGCAGCACTCTGCTGCCAGCAAGCTCACGCTCCGACATGCAGATTTGAAGTTTCTACACATTTCCGCGATCTGCTGCGAACTGGTGCGAAACGTGTTATTTACGTGCGAAATGCTTTAAACAAGGTGCAGCACTCTGCTGCCAGCAAGCGCACGCTCCGACATGCAGATTTGAAGTTTCTACATATTCCGCGATCTGCTGCGAACTGGTGCGAAACGTGTTATTTACGTGCGAAATGCTTTAAACAAGGTGCAGCACTCTGCTGCAAGCCAGCACACGCTCCGACATGCAGATTTGAACATTCTACAGATTTCGCGATCTGCTGCGAACTGGTGCGAAACGTGTTATTTACGTGCGAAATGCTTTAAACAAGGTGCAGCACTCTGCTGCAAGCCAGCACACGCTCCGACATGCAGATTTGAAGTTTCTACATATTCCGCGATCTGCTGCGAACTCGTGCGAAACGTGTTATTTACGTGCGAAATGCTTTAAACAAGGTGCAGCACTCTGCTGCCAGCCAGCAGCTCACGCTCCGACATGCAGATCGGAAGTTTCTACATATTCCGCGATCTGCTGCGAAACTTGGTGCGAAAAAACGTGTTATTTACGTGCGAAATGCTTTAAACAAGGTGCAGCACTCTGCTGCCAGCAAGCACACGCTCCGAAATGCAGATTTGAAGTTTCTACAATATCCGCGATCTGCTGCGAACTGGTGCGAAACGTGTTATTTACGTGCGAAATGCTTTAAACAAGGTGCAGCACTCTGCTGCCAGCAAGCTCACGCTCCGACATGCAGATTTGAAGTTTCTACATATTCCGCGATCTGCTGCGAACTCGTGCGAAACGTGTTATTTACGTGCGAAATAAGCACTCTGCTGCAAGCCACCACACGCTCCGACATGCAGATTTGAAGTTTCTACATATTCCGCGATCTGCCGCGAACTCGTGCGAAACGTGTTATTTACGTGCGAAATGCTTTAAACAAGGTGCAGCACTCTGCTGCCAGCAAGCGCACGCTCCGACATGCAGATTTGAAGTTTCTACATATTCCGCGATCTGCTGCAAACTGTAGCGAAACGTGTTATTTACGTGCGAAATGCTTTAAACAAGGTGCAGCACTCTGCTGCCAGCAAGCACACGCTCCGACATGCAGATTTGAAGTTTCTACATATTCCGCGATCTCCTGCGAAACTCGTGCGAAACGTGTTATTTACGTGCGAAATGCTTTAAACAAGGTGCAGCACTCTGCTGCCAGCAAGCTCACGCTCCGACATGCAGATTTGAAGTTTCTACATATTCCGCGATCTGCTGCGAACTCGGTGCGAAAAACGTGTTATTTACGTGCGAAATGCTTTAAACAAGGTGCAGCACTCTGCTGCCAGCCAGCTCACGCTCCGACATGCAGATTTGAAGTTTCTACATATTCCGCGATCTGCTGCGAACTCGTGCGAAACGTGTTATTTACGTGCGAAATGCTTTAAACAAGGGCAGCACTCTGCTGCCAGCAAGCGCACGCTCCGACATGCAGATTTGAAGTTTCTACATATTCCGCGATCTGCTGCGAACTGGTGCGAAACGTGTTATTTACGTGCGAAATGCTTTAAACAAGGTGCAGCACTCTGCTGCCAGCAAGCTCACGCTCCGACATGCAGATTTGAAGTTTCTTTATATTCCGCGATCTGCTGCGAACTCGTGCGAAACGTGTTATTTACGTGCGAAATGCTTTAAACATGGTGCAGCACTCTGCTGCCACCAAGCTCACGCTCCGACATGCAGATTTGAAGTTTCTACATATTCCGCGATCTGCTGCGAACTGGTGCGAAACGTGTTATTTACGTGCGAAATGCTTTAAACAAGGTGCAGCACTCTGCTGCCAGCCAGCGCACGCTCCGACATGCAGATTTGAAGTTTCTACATATTCCGCGATCTGCTGCAAACTGGCGCGAAACGTGTTATTTACGTGCGAAATGCTTTAAACAAGGTGCAGCACTCTGCTGCCAGCAAGCACACGCTCCGACATGCAGATTTGAAGTTTCTACATATTCCGCGATCTGCTGCGAAACTGGTGCGAAACGTGTTATTTACGTGCGAAATGCTTTAAACAAGGTGCAGCACTCTGCTGCCAGCCAGCGCACGCTCCGACACGCAGATTTGAAGTTTCTACATATTCCGCGATCTGCTGCGAACTGGTGCGAAACGTGTTGTTTACGTGCGAAATGCTTTAAACAAGGTGCAGCACTCTGCTGCCAGCAAGCACACGCTCCGACATGCAGATTTGAAGTTTCTACATATTCCGCGATCTGCTGCGAAATCGTGCGAAACGTGTTATTTACGTGCGAAATGCTTTAAACAAGGTGCAGCACTCTGCTGCCAGCCAAGCAGCTACACGCTCTCGACATGCAGATTTGAAGTTTCTACATATTCCGCGATCTGCCGCGAACTCGTGCGAGACGTGTTTATTACGTGCGAAATGCTTTAAACAAGGTGCAGCACTCTGCTGCCAGCAAGCGCGCGCTCCGACAAGCAGATTTGAAGTTTCTACATATTCCGCGATCTGCTGCGAACTGGTGCGAAACGTGTTATTTACGTGCGAAATGCTTTAAACAAGGTGCAGCACTCTGCTGCCAGCAAGCAAGCTCACGCTCCGACATGCAGATTTGAAGTTTCTACATATTCCGCGATCTGCTGCGAACTGGTGCGAAACGTGTTATTTACGTGCGAAATGCTTTAAACAAGGTGCAGCACTCTGCTGCCAGCAAGCTCACGCTCCGACATGCAGATTTGAAGTTTCTACATATTCCGCGATCTGCTGCGAAACTGGTGCGAAACGTGTTATTTACGTGCGAAATGCTTTAAACAAGGTGCAGCACTCTGCTGCCAGCAAGCTCACGCTCCGACATGCAGATTTGAAGTTTGTACATATTCCGCGATCTGCTGCGAACTGGTGCGAAACGTGTTATTTACGTGCGAAATGCTTTAAACAAGTTGCAGCACTCAGCTGCGAGCAAGCACACGCTCCGACATGCAGATTTGAAGTTTCTACATATTCCGCGATCTGCTGCGAACTGGTGCGAAACGTGTTATTTACGTGCGAAATGCTTTAAACAAGGTGCAGCACTCTGCTGCCAGCAAGCACACGCTCCGACATGCAGATTTGAAGTTTCTACATATTCCGCGATCTGCTGCAAACTGGTGCGAAACGTGTTATTTACGTGCGAAATGCTTTAAACAAGGTGCAGCACTCTGCTGCCAGCAAGCTCACGCTCCGACATGCAGATTTGAAGTTTCTACATATTCCGCGATCTGCTGCGAACTGGTGCGAAACGTGTTATTTACGTGCGAAATGCTTTAAACAAGGTGCAGCACTCTGCTGCCAGCAAGCACACGCTCCGACATGCAGATTTGAAGTTTCTACATATTCCGCGATCTGCTGCGAACTGGTTCGCGAAACGTGTTATTTACGTGCGAAATGCTTTAAACAAGGTGCAGCACTCTGCTGCCAGCCAGCTCACGCTCCGACATGCAGATTTGAAGTTTCTACATATTCCGCGATCTGCTGCGAACTCGTGCGAAACGTGTTATTTACGTGCGAAATGCTTTAAACAAGGTGCAGCACTCTGCTGCCAGCAAGCACACGCTCCGACATGCAGATTTGAAGTTTCTACATATTCCGCGATCTGCTGCGAACTGGTGCGAAACGTGTTATTTACGTGCGAAATGCTTTAAACAAGGTGCAGCACTCTGCTGCCAGCAAGCAAGCACACGCTCCGACATGCAGATTTGAAGTTTCTACATATTCCGCGATCTGCTGCAAACTGGTGCGAAACGTGTTATTTACGTGCGAAATGCTTTAAACAAGGTGCAGCACTCTGCTGCCAGCAAGCTCACGCTCCGACATGCAGATTTGAAGTTTCTACATATTCCGCGATCTGCTGCGAACTGGTGCGAAACGTGTTATTTACGTGCGAAATGCTTTAAACACAAGGTGCAGCACTCTGCTGCCAGCAAGCACACGCTCCGACATGCAGATTTGAAGTTTCTACATATTCCGCGATCTGCTGCAAACTGGTGCGAAACGTGTTATTTACGTGCGAAATGCTTTAAACAAGGTGCAGCACTCTGCTGCCAGCAAGCTCACGCTCCGACATGCAGATTTGAAGTTTCTACATATTCCGCGATCTGCTGCGAACTGGTGCGAAACGTGTTATTTACGTGCGAAATGCTTTAAACAAGGTGCAGCACTCTGCTGCCAGCAAGCTCACGCTCCGACATGCAGATTTGAAGTTTTCTACATATTCCGCGATCTGCTGCAAACTCGTGCGAAACGTGTTATTTACGTGCGAAATGCTTTAAACAAGGTGCAGCACTCTGCTGCCAGCAAGCTCACGCTCCGACATGCAGATTTGAAGTTTCTACATATTCCGCGATCTGCTGCGAATCGGTGCGAAACGTGTTATTTACGTGCGAAATGCTTTAAACAAGGTGCAGCACTCTGCTGCAAGCCAGCACACGCTCCGACATGCAGATTTGAAGTTTCTACATATTCCGCGATCTGCTGCGAAAACTGGTGCGAAACGTGTTATTTACGTGCGAAATGCTTTTAAACAAGGTGCAGCACTCTGCTGCCAGCAAGCACACGCTCCGACATGCAGATTTGAAGTTTCTAGATATTCCGCGATCTGCTGCGAAACTCGTGCGAAACGTGTTTTTTTACGTGCGAAATGCTTTAAAACAAGGTGCAGCACTCTGCTGCCAGCAAGCACACGCTCCGACATGCAGATTTGAAGTTTCTACATATTCCGCGATCTGCTGCGAACTGGTGCGAAACGTGTTATTTACGTGCGAAATGCTTTAAACAAGGTGCAGCACTCTGCTCCAAGCCAGCACACGCTCCGACATGCAGATTTGAAGTTTCTACAGATTCCGCGATCTGCTGCGAACTCGTGCGAAACGTGTTATTTACGTGCGAAATGCTTTAAACAAGGTGCAGCACTCTGCTGCCAGCAAGCTCACGCTCCGACATGCAGATTTGAAGTTTCTACATATTCCGCGATCTGCTGCGAACTGGTGCGAAACGTGTTATTTACGTGCGAAATGCTTTAAACAAGGTGCAGCACTCTGCTGCCAGCAAGCTCACGCTCCGACATGCAGATTTGAAGTTTCTACATATTCCGCGATCTGCTGCAAACTGGTGCGAAACGTGTTATTTACGTGCGAAATGCTTTAAAATAAGGTGCAGCACTCTGCTGCCAGCCAGCAAGCGCACGCTCCGACATGCAGATTTGAAGTTTCTACATATTCCGCGATCTGCTGCAAACTGTGCGAAACGTGTTATTTACGTGCGAAATGCTTTAAACAAGGTGCAGCACTCTGCTGCCAGCAAGCACACGCTCCGACATGCAGATTTGAAGTTTCTACATATTCCGCGATCTGCTGCGAAACTCGTGCGAAACGTGTTATTTACGTGCGAAATGCTTTAAACAAGGTGCAGCACTCTGCTGCCAGCAAGCACACGCTCCGACATGCAGATTTGAAGTTTCTACATATTCCGCGATCTGCTGCGAACTGGTGCGAAACGTGTTATTTACGTGCGAAATGCTTTAAACAAGGTGCAGCACTCTGCTGCCAGCAAGCTCACGCTCCGACATGCAGATTTGAAGTTTCTACATATTCCGCGATCTGCTGCGAACTCGTGCGAAACGTGTTATTTACGTGCGAAATGCTTTAAACAAGGTGCAGCACACTCTGCTGCCAGCAAGCTCACGCTCCGACATGCAGATTTGAAGTTTCTACATATTCCCAAAACAAGGTGCAGCACTCTGCTGCCAGCCAGCTCACGCTCCGACATGCAGATTTGAAGTTTCTACATATTCCGCGATCTGCTGCGAACTGGTGCGAAACGTGTTATTTACGTGCGAAATGCTTTAAACAAGGTGCAGCACTCTGCTGCCAGCAAGCTCACGCTCCGACATGCAGATTTGAAGTTTCTACATATTCCGCGATCTGCTGCGAACTGGTGCGAAACGTGTTATTTACGTGCGAAATGCTTTAAACAAGGTGCAGCACTCTGCTGCCAGCAAGCACACGCTCCGACATGCAGATTTGAAGTTTCTACATATTCCGCGATCTGCTGCAAACTGGTGCGAAACGTGTTATTTACGTGCGAAATGCTTTAAACAAGGTGCAGCACTCTGCTGCCAGCAAGCTCACGCTCCGACATGCAGATTTGAAGTTTCTACATATTCCGCGATCTGCTGCGAACTGGTGCGAAACGTGTTATTTACGTGCGAAATGCTTTAAACAAGGTGCAGCACTCTGCTGCCAGCAAGCACACGCTCCGACATGCAGATTTGAAGTTTCTACATATTCCGCGATCTGCTGCGAACTGGTGCGAAACGTGTTATTTACGTGCGAAATGCTTTAAAACAAGGTGCAGCACTCTGCTGCCAGCAGCACACACGCTCCGACATGCAGATTTGAAAGTTTCTACATATTCCGCGATCTGCTGCGAACTGGTGCGAAACGTGTTATTTACGTGCGAAATGCTTTAACCAAGGTGCAGCACTCTGCTGCCAGCAAGCACACGCTCCGACATGCAGATTTGAAGTTTCTACATATTCCGCGATCTGCCGCGAGTTGGTGCAAAACGTGTTATTTACGTGCGAAATGCTTTAAACAAGGAGCAGCACTCTGCTGCCAGCAAGCACACGCTCCGACATGCAGATTTGAAGTTTCTACATATTCCGCGATCTGCTGCAAACTGGTGCGAAACGTGTTATTTACGTGCGAAATGCTTTAAACAAGGTGCAGCACTCTGCTGCCAGCAAGCTCACGCTCCGACATGCAGATTTGAAGTTTCTACATATTCCGCGATCTGCTGCAAACTGGTGCGAAACGTGTTATTTACGTGCGAAATGCTTTAAACAAGGTGCAGCACTCTGCTGCCAGCAAGCTCACGCTCCGACATGCAGATTTGAAGTTTCTACATATTCCGCGATCTGCTGCGAACTCGTGCGAAACGTGTTATTTACGTGCGAAATGCTTTAAACAAGGTGCAGCACTCTGCTGCCAGCCAGCTCACGCTCCGACATGCAGATTTGAAGTTTCTACATATTCCGCGATCTGCTGCGAACTGGTGCGAAACGTGTTATTTACGTGCGAAATGCTTTAAACAAGGTGCAGCACTCTGCTGCCAGCAAGCACACGCTCCGACATGCAGATTTGAAGTTTCTACATATTCCGCGATCTGCTGCGAACTGGTGCGAAACGTGTTATTTACGTGCGAAATGCTTTAAACAAGGTGCAGCACTCTGCTGCCAGCAAGCACACGCTCCGACATGCAGATTTGAAGTTTTGACATATTCCGCGATCTGCTTCGCAAACTCGTGCGAAACGTGTTATTTACGTGCGAAATGCTTTAAACAAGGTGCAGCACTCTGCTGCCAGCAAGCGCACGCTCCGACATGCAGATTTGAAGTTTCTACATATTCCGCGATCTGCTGCGAACTGGTGCGAAAACGTGTTATTTACGTGCGAAATGCTTTAAACAAGGTGCAGCACTCTGCTGCCAGCAAGCACACGCTCCGACATGCAGATTTGAAGTTTCTACATATTCCGCGATCTGCTGCGAAACTCGTGCGAAACGTGTTATTTACGTGCGAAATGCTTTAAACAAGGTGCAGCACTCTGCTGCCAGCAAGCACACGCTCCGACATGCAGATTTGAAGTTTCTACATATTCCGCGATCTGCTGCGAACTGGTGCGAAACGTGTTATTTACGTGCGAAATGCTTTAAACAAGGTGCAGCACTCTGCTGCCAGCAAGCTCACGCTCCGACATGCAGATTTGAAGTTTCTACATATTCCGCGATCTGCTGCAAACTGGTGCGAAAACGTGTTATTTACGTGCGAAATGCTTTAAACAAGGTGCAGCACTCTGCTGCCAGCAAGCTCACGCTCCGACATGCAGATTTGAAGTTTCTACATATTCCGCGATCTGCTGCAAACTGGTGCGAAACGTGTTATTTACGTGCGAAATGCTTTAAACAAGGTGCAGCACTCTGCTGCCAGCAAGCTCACGCTCCGACATGCAGATTTGAAGTTTCTACATATTCCGCGATCTGCTGCAAACTGGTGCGAAACGTGTTATTTACGTGCGAAATGCTTTAAACAAGTGCAGCACTCTGCTGCCAGCAAGCTCACGCTACGACATGCAGATTTGAAGTTTCTACATATTCCGCGATCTGCTGCAAACTGGTGCGAAACGTGTTATTAACGTGCGAAATGCTTTAAACAAGGTGCAGCACTCTGCTGCCAGCAAGCACACGCTCCGACATGCAGATTTGAAGTTTCTACATATTCCGCGATCTGCTGCGAACTGGTGCGAAACGTGTTATTTACGTGCGAAATGCTTTAAACAAGGTGCAGCACTCTGCTGCTAAGCAAGCTCACGCTCCGACATGCAGATTTGAAGTTTCTACAGATTCCGCGATCTGCTGCGAACTCGTGCGAAACGTGTTATTTACGTGCGAAATGCTTTAAACAAGGTGCAGCACTCTGCTGCCAGCAAGCACACGCTCCGACATGCAGATTTGAAGTTTTGACATATTCCGCGATCTGCTGCGAACTGGTGCGAAACGTGTTATTTACGTGCGAAATGCTTTAAACAAGGTGCAGCACTCTGCTGCCAGCAAGCTCACGCTCCGACATGCAGATTTGAAGTTTCTACATATTCCGCGATCTGCTGCGAACTGGTGCGAAACGTGTTATTTACGTGCGAAATGCTTTAAACAAGGTGCAGCACTCTGCTGCCAGCAAGCTCACGCTCCGACATGCAGATTTGAAGTTTCTACATATTCCGCGATCTGCTGCGAACTGGTGCGAAACGTGTTATTTACGTGCGAAATGCTTTAAACAAGGTGCAGCACTCTGCTGCGAGCAAGCACACGCTCCGACATGCAGATTTGAAGTTTCTACATATTCCGCGATCTGCTGCGAACTTGTGCGAAACGTGTTATTTACGTGCGAAATGCTTTAAATAAGTGCAGCACTCTGCTGCCAGCAAGCTTACGCTACGACATGCAGATTTGAAGTTTCTACATATTCCGCGATCTGCTGGAAACTGGTGCGAAACGTGTTATTTACGTGCGAAATGCTTTAAACAAGGTGCAGCACTCTGCTGCAAGCCAGCACACGCTCCGACATGCAGATTTGAAGTTTCTACATATTCCGCGATCTGCTGCGAACTCGTGCGAAACGTGTTATTTACGTGCGAAATGCTTTAAACAAGGTGCAGCACTCTGCTGCCAGCAAGCTCACGCTCCGACATGCAGATTTGAAGTTTCTACATATTCCGCGATCTGCTGCGAACTGGTGCGAAACGTGTTATTTACGTGCGAAATGCTTTAAACAAGGTGCAGCACTCTGCTGCCAGCAAGCTCACGCTCCGACATGCAGATTTGAAGTTTCTACATATTCCGCGATCTGCTGCGAACTGGTGCGAAACGTGTTATTTACGTGCGAAATGCTTTAAACAAGGTGCAGCACTCTGCTGCCAGCAAGCTCACGCTCCGACATGCAGATTTGAAGTTTCTACATATTCCGCGATCTGCTGCGAACTCGTGCGAAACGTGTTATTTACGTGCGAAATGCTTTAAAAACAAGGTGCAGCACTCTGCTGCCAGCAAGCTCACGCTCCGACATGCAGATTTGAAGTTTCTACATATTCCGCGATCTGCTGCGAACTGGTGCGAAACGTGTTATTTACGTGCGAAATGCTTTAAACAAGGTGCAGCACTCTGCTGCCAGCAAGCAACTACACACGCTCCGACATGCAGATTTGAAGTTTCTACATATTCCGCGATCTGCTGCGAACTGGTGCGAAACGTGTTATTTACGTGCGAAATGCTTTAAACAAGGTGCAGCACTCTGCTGCCAGCAAGCTCACGCTCCGACATGCAGATTTGAAGTTTCTACATATTCCGCGATCTGCTGCGAACTGGTGCGAAACGTGTTATTTACGTGCGAAATGCTTTAAACAAGGTGCAGCACTCTGCTGCCAGCAAGCACACGCTCCGACATGCAGATTTGAAGTTTCTACATATTCCGCGATCTGCTGCGAAACTGGTGCGAAACGTGTTATTTACGTGCGAAATGCTTTAAACATGGTGCAGCACTCTGCTGCCAGCCAGCACACGCTCCGACATGCAGATTTGAAGTTTCTACATATTCCGCGATCTTGAAAAATGCTTTAAACAAGGTGCAGCACTCTGCTGCCAGCAAGCTCACGCTCCGACATGCAGATTTGAAGTTTCTACATATTCCGCGATCTGCTGCGAAACTCGTGCGAAATGTGTTATTTACGTGCGAAATGCTTAAAACAAGGTGCAGCAATCTGCTGCCAGCAAGCACACGCTCCGACATGCAGATTTGAAGTTTCTACATATTCCGCGATCTGCTGCAAACTGGTGCGAAACGGTTTATTTACGTGCGAAATGCTTTAAAACAACGTGCAGCACTCTGCTGCCAGCAAGCACACGCTCCGACATGCAGATTTGAAGTTTCTACATATTCCGCGATCTGCTGCGAACTGGTGCGAAACGTGTTATTTACGTGCGAAATGCTTTAAACAAGGTGCAGCACTCTGCTGCTAGTCAGCAAGCGGACGCTCCGAAATGCAGATTTGAAGTTTCTACATATTCCGCGATCTGCTGGAAACTCGTGCGAAACGTGTTATTTACGTGCGAAATGCTTTAAACAAGGTGCAGCACTCTGCTGCCAGCAAGCTCACGCTCCGACATGCAGATTTGAAGTTTCTACATATTCCGCGATCTGCTGCGAACTGGTGCGAAACGTGTTATTTACGTGCGAAATGCTTTAAACAAGGTGCAGCACTCTGCTGCCAGCAAGCTCACGCTCCGACATGCAGATTTGAAGTTTCTACATATTCCGCGATCTGCTGCGAACTGGTGCGAAACGTGTTATTTACGTGCGAAATGCTTTAAACAAGGTGCAGCACTCTGCTGCCAGCAAGCACACGCTCCGACATGCAGATTTGAAGTTTCTACATATTCCGCGATCTGCTGCGAATTGGTGCGAAACGTGTTATTTACGTGCGAAATGCTTTAAACAAGGTGCAGCACTCTGCTGCCAGCAAGCTCACGCTCCGACATGCAGATTTGAAGTTTCTACATATTCCGCGATCTGCTGCGAACTGGTGCGAAACGTGTTATTTACGTGCGAAATGCTTTAAACAAGGTGCAGCACTCTCCTGCCAGCAGCGCACGCTCCGACATGCAGATTTGAAGTTTCTACATATTCCGCGATCTGCTGCGAACTGGTGCGAAACGTGTTATTTACGTGCGAAATGCTTTAAACAAGGTGCAGCACTCTGCTGCCAGCAAGCACACGCTCCGACATGCAGATTTGAAGTTTTGACATATTCCGCGATCTGCTGCGAACTGGTGCGAAACGTGTTATTTACGTGCGAAATGCTTTAAACAAGGTGCAGCACTCTGCTGCCAGCAAGCTCACGCTCCGACATGCAGATTTGAAGTTTCTACATGTTCCGCGATCTGCTGGGAACTAGTGCGAAACGTGTTATTTACGTGCGAAATGCTTTAAACAAGGTGCAGCACTCTGCTGCCAGCAAGCACACGCTCCGACATGCAGATTTGAAGTTTCTACATATTCCGCGATCTGCTGCGAACTGGTGCGAAACGTGTTATTTTACGTGCGAAATGCTTTAAACAAGGTGCAGCACTCTGCTGCCAGCAAGCTCACGCTCCGACATGCAGATTTGAAGTTTCTACATAT
This sequence comes from Cristatella mucedo, assembly GCA_009760855.2. NCBI lineage: Eukaryota > Metazoa > Bryozoa > Phylactolaemata > Cristatellidae > Cristatella > Cristatella mucedo. The sequence continues at coordinate 40,382 of WPIO01000371.1, read as the reverse complement.
TCCGCGATCTGCTGCGAACTCGTGCGAAACGTGTTATTTACGTGCGAAATGCTTTAAACAAGGTGCAGCACTCTGCTGCCAGCAAGCACACGCTCCGACATGCAGATTTGAAGTTTCTACATATTCCGCGATCTGCTGCGAACTGGTGCGAAACGTGTTATTTACGTGCGAAATGCTTTAAACAAGGTGCAGCACTCTGCTGCCAGCAAGCTAACGCTCCGACATGCTGATTTGAAGTTTCTACATATTCCGCGATCTGCTGCAAACTGGTGCGAAACGTGTTATTTACGTGCGAAATGCTTTAAACAAGGTGCAGCACTCTGCTGCCAGCAAGCTCACGCTCCGACATGCAGATTTGAAGTTTCTACATATTCCGCGATCTGCTGCGAACTCGTGCGAAACGTGTTATTTACGTGCGAAATGCTTTAAACAAGGTGCAGCACTCTGCTGCCAGCAAGCTCACGCTCCGACATGCAGATTTGAAGTTTCTACATATTCCGCGATCTGCTGCGAAACTCGTGCGAAACGTGTTATTTACGTGCGAAATGCTTTAAACAAGGTGCAGCACTCTGCTGCCAGCAAGCACACGCTCCGACATGCAGATTTGAAGTTTCTACATATTCCGCGATCTGCTGCGAAAACTGGTGCGAAACGTGTTATTTACGTGCGAAATGCTTTAAACAAGGTGTGCAGCACTCTGCTGCCAGCAAGCACACGCTCCGACATGCAGATTTGAAGTTTCTACATATTCCGCGATCTGCTGCGAACTGGTGCGAAACGTGTTATTTACGTGCGAAATGCTTTAAACAAGGTGCAGCACTCTGCTGCCAGCAAGTGCACGCTCCGACAAGCAGATTTGAAGTTTCTACATATCCCGCGATCTGCTGCGAACTGGTGCGAAACGTGTTATTTACGTGCGAAATGCTTTAAACAAGGTGCAGCACTCTGCTGCCAGCAAGCACTCACGCTCCAACATGCAGATTTGAAGTTTCTACATATTCCGCGATCTGCTGCGAACTGGTGCGAAACGTGTTATTTACGTGCGAAATGCTTTAAACAAGGTGCAGCACTCTGCTGCCAGCAAGCACACGCTCCGACATGCAGATTTGAAGTTTCTACATATTCCGCGATCTGCTGCGAACTGGGTGGAAACGTGTTATTTACGTGCGAAATGCTTTAAACAAGGTGCAGCACTCTGCTGCCAGCACGCTCGCTCCGACATGCAGATTTGAAGTTTCTACATATTCCGCGATCTGCTGCAAACTGGTGCGAAACGTGTTATTTACGTGCGAAATGCTTTAAACAAGGTGCAGCACTCTGCTGCAAGCCAGCACACGCTCCGACATGCAGATTTGAAGTTTTTACATATTCCGCGATCTGCTGCGAACTCGTGCGAAACGTGTTATTTACGTGCGAAATGCTTTAAACATGGTGCAGCACTCTGCTGCAGCAAGCACACGCTCCGACATGCAGATTTGAAGTTTCTACATATTCCGCGATCTGCTGCAAACTGGTGCGAAACGTGTTATTTACGTGCGAAATGCTTTAAACAAGGTGCAGCACTCTGCTGCCAGCAAGCACACGCTCCGACATGCAGATTTGAAGTTTCTACATATTCCGCGATCTGCTGCAAACTAGTGCGAAACGTGTTATTTACGTGCGAAATGCTTTAAACAAGGTGCAGCACTCTGCTGCAAGCCAGCACACGCTCCGACATGCAGATTTGAACTTTCTACAGATTCCGCGATCTGCTGCGAACTCGTGCGAAACGTGTTATTTACGTGCGAAATGCTTTAAACAAGGTGCAGCACTCTGCTGCCAGCCAGCCAGCTCACGCTCCGACATGCAGATTTGAAGTTTCTACATATTCCGCGATCTGCTGCGAACTGGTGCGAAACGTGTTATTTACGTGCGAAATGCTTTAAACAAGGTGCAGCACTCTGCTGCCAGCCAGCACACGCTCCGACATGCAGATTTGAAGTTTCTACATATTCCGCGATCTGCTGCGAACTGGTGCGAAACGTGTTATTTACGTGCGAAAAATGCTTTAAACAAGGTGCAGCACTCTACTGCCAGCAAGCACACGCTCCGACATGCAGATTTGAATTTTCTACAGATTCCGCGATCTGCTGCGAACTCGTGCGAAACGTGTTATTTACGTGCGAAATGCTTTAAACAAGTGCAGCACTCTGCTGCCAGCAAGCTCACGCTCCGACATGCAGATTTGAAGTTTCTACATATTCCGCGATCTGCTGCGAACTGGTGCGAAACGTGTTATTTACGTGCGAAATGCTTTAAACAAGGTGCAGCACTCTGCTGCCAGCAAGCACACGCTCCGACATGCAGATTTGAAGTTTCTACATATTCCGCGATCTGCTGCGAACTCGTGCGAAACGTGTTATTTACGTGCGAAATGCTTTAAACAAGGTGCAGCACTCTGCTGCCAGCAAGCTCACGCTCCGACATGCAGATTTGAAGTTTCTACATATTCCGCGATCTGCTGCGAACTAGTGCGAAAAACGTGTTATTTACGTGCGAAATGCTTTAAACAAGGTGCAGCACTCTGCTGCCAGCAAGCTCACACGCTCCGACATGCAGATTTGAAGTTTCTACATATTCCGCGATCTGCTGCGAACTGGTGCGAAACGTGTTATTTACGTGCGAAATGCTTTAAACAAGGTGCAGCACTCTGCTGCCAGCCAGGGCTAGCTCCGACACGCAGATTTGATGTTTCTACATATTCCGCGATCTGCTGCGAACTGGTGCGAAACGTGTTATTTACGTGCGAAATGCTTTAAACAAGGTGCAGCACTCTGCTGCCAGCAAGCACACGCTTCCGACATGCAGATTTGAAGTTTCTACATATTCCGCGATCTGCTGCAAACTGGTGCGAAACGTGTTATTTACGTGCGAAATGCTTTAAACAAGGTGCAGCACTCTGCTGCCAGCAAGCTCACGCTCCGACATGCAGATTTGAAGTTTCTACATATTCCGCGATCTGCTGGGAACTAGTGCGAAACGTGTTATTTACGTGCGAAATGCTTTAAACAAGGTGCAGCACTCTGCTGCCAGCAAGCTCACGCTCCGACATGCAGATTTGAAGTTTCTACATATTCCGCGATCTGCTGCAAACTGGTGCGAAACGTGTTATTTACGTGCGAAATGCTTTAAACAAGGTGCAGCACTCTGCTGCCAGCCAGCTCACGCTCCGACATGCAGATTTGAAGTTTCTACATATTCCGCAATCTGCTGGGAACTTGTGCGAAACGTGTTATTTACGTGCGAAATGCTTTAAACAAGGTGCAGCACTCTGCTGCCAGCAAGCTCACGCTCCGACATGCAGATTTGAAGTTTCTACATATTCCGCGATCTGCTGCAAACTGGTGTGCGAAACGTGTTATTTACGTGCGAAATGCTTTAAACAAGGTGCAGCACTCTGCTGCCAGCAAGCTCACGCTCCGACATGCAGATTTGAAGTTTCTACATATTCCGCGATCTGCTGCGAACTCGTGCGAAACGTGTTATTTACGTGCGAAATGCTGCTTTAAACAAGGTGCAGCACTCTGCTGCTGCCAGCAAGCTCACGCTCCGACATGCAGATTTGAAGTTTCTACATATTCCGCGATCTGCTGCGAAACTGGTGCGAAACGTTTTATTTACGTGCGAAATGCTTTAAACAAGGTGCAGCACTCTGCTGCCAGCAAGCTCACGCTCCGACATGCAGATTTGAAGTTTCTACATATTCCGCGATCTGCTCCAAACTGGTGCGAAACGTGTTATTTACGTGCGAAATGCTTTAAACAAGGTGCAGCACTCTGCTGCAAGCCAGCACAGGCTTCGACATGCAGATTTGAAGTTTCTACATATTCCGCGATCTGCAGCGAACTTGTGCGAAACGTGTTATTTACGTGCGAAATGCTTTAAACATGGTGCAGCACTCTGCTGCCAGCAAGCAGCTCACGCTCCGACATGCAGATTTGAAGGTTCTACTTATTCCGCGATCTGCTGCGAACTGGTGCGAAACGTGTTATTTACGTGCGAAATGCTTTAAACAAAGGTGCAGCACTCTGCTGCCAGCAAGCACACGCTCCGACATGCAGATTTGAAGTTTCTACATATTCCGCGATCTGCTGCGAACTGTGCGAAACGTGTTATTTACGTGCGAAATGCTTTAAACAAGGTGCAGCACTCTGCTGCCAGCAAGCTCACGCTCCGACATGCAGATTTGAAGTTTCTACATATTCCGCGATCTGCTGCGAACTCGTGCGAAACGTGTTATTTACGTGCGAAATGCTTTAAACAAGGTGCAGCACTCTGCTGCCAGCCAGCTCACGCTCCGACATGCAGATTTGAAGTTTCTACATATTCCGCGATCTGCTGCGAACTGGTGCGAAACGTGTTATTTACGTGCGAAATGCTTTAAACAAGGTGCAGCACTCTGCTGCCAGCAAGCTCACGCTCCGACATGCAGATTTGAAGTTTCTACATATTCCGCGATCTGCTGCGAACTGGTGCGAAACGTGTTATTTACGTGCGAAATGCTTTAAACAAGGTGCAGCACTCTGCTGCCAGCAAGCACACGCTCCGACATGCAGATTTGAAGTTTCTACATATTCCGCGATCTGCTGCGAACTCGTGCGAAACGTGTTATTTACGTGCGAAATGCTTTAAACAAGGTGCAGCACTCTGCTGCCAGCAAGCACACGCTCCGACATGCAGATTTGAAGTTTCTACATATTCCGCGATCTGCTGCGAACTCGTGCGAAACGTGTTATTTACGTGCGAAATGCTTTAAACAAGGTGCAGCACTCTGCTGCCAGCAAGCTCACGCTCCGACATGCAGATTTGAAGTTTTCTACATATTCCGCGATCTGCCGCGAACTCGTGCGAAACGTGTTATTTACGTGCGAAATGCTTTAAACAAGGTGCAGCACTCTGCTGCCAGCAAGCTCACGCTCCGACATGCAGATTTGAAGTTTCTACATATTCCGCGATCTGCTGCGAACTTGTGCGAAACGTGTTATTTACGTGCGAAATGCTTTAAACAAGGTGCAGCACTCTGCTGCCAGCAAGCTCACGCTCCGACATGCAGATTTGAAGTTTCTACATATTCCGCGATCTGCTGCAAACTGGTGCGAAACGTGTTATTTACGTGCGAAATGCTTTAAACAAGGTGCAGCACTCTGCTGCCAGCAAGCACACGCTCCGACATGCAGATTTGAAGTTTCTACATATTCCGCGATCTGCTGCGAACTCGTGCGAAACGTGTTATTTACGTGCGAAATGCTTTAAACAAGGTGCAGCACTCTGCTGCAAGCCAGCACACGCTCCGACATGCAGATTTGAAGTTTCTACATATTCCGCGATCTGCTGCGAACTCGTGCGAAACGTGTTATTTACGTGCGAAATGCTTTAAACAAGGTGCAGCACTCTGCTGCCAGCAAGCTCACGCTCCGACATGCAGATTTGAAGTTTCTACATATTCCGCGATCTGCTGCGAAACTGGTGCGAAACGTGTTATTTACGTGCGAAATGCTTTAAACAAGGTGCAGCACTCTGCTGCCAGCCAGCACACGCTCCGACATGCAGATTTGAAGTTTCTACATATTCCGCGATCTGCTGCGAACTGGTGCGAAACGTGTTATTTACGTGCGAAATGCTTTAAACAAGGTGCAGCACTCTGCTGCCAGCAAGCTCACGCTCCGACATGCAGATTTGAAGTTTCTACATATTCCGCGATCTGCTGCAAACTGGTGCGAAACGTGTTATTTACGTGCGAAATGCTTTAAACAAGGTGCAGCACTCTGCTGCCAGCCAGCTCACGCTCCGACATGCAGATTTGAAGTTTCTACATATTCCGCGATCTGCTGCAAACTGGTGCGAAACGTGTTATTTACGTGCGAAATGCTTTAAACAAGGTGCAGCACTCTGCTGCCAGCAAGCTCACGCTCCGACATGCAGATTTGAAGTTTCTACATATTCCGCGATCTGCTGCGAACTCGTGCGAAACGTGTTATTTACGTGCGAAATGCTTTAAACAAGGTGCAGCACTCTGCTGCCAGCCAGCACACGCTCCGACATTGCAGGTTTGAAGTTTCTACAGATTCCGCGATCTGCCGCGAACTCGTGCGAAACGTGTTATTTACGTGCGAAATGCTTTAAACAAGGTGCAGCACTCTGCTGCCAGCAAGCTCACGCTCCGACATGCAGATTTGAAGTTTCTACATATTCCGCGATCTGCTGCGAAACTGGTGCGAAACGTGTTATTTACGTGCGAAATGCTTTAAACAAGGTGCAGCACTCTGCTGCAAGCAGCACACGCTCCGACATGCAGATTTGAAGTTTCTACATATTCCGCGATCTGCTGCGAACTCGTGCGAAACGTGTTATTTACGTGCGAAATGCTTTAAACAAGGTGCAGCACTCTGCTGCCAGCCAAGCACACGCTCCGACATGCAGATTTGAAGTTTCTACATATTCCGCGATCTGCTGCGAACTGGTGCGAAACGTGTTATTTACGTGCGAAATGCTTTAAACAAGGTGCAGCACTCTGCTGCCAGCAAGCTCACGCTCCGACATGCAGATTTGAAGTTTCTACATATTCCGCGATCTGCTGCAAACTGGTGCGAAACGTGTTATTTACGTGCGAAATGCTTTAAACAAGGTGCAGCACTCTGCTGCCAGCAAGCACACGCTCCGACATGCAGATTTGAAGTTTCTACATATTCCGCGATCTGCTGCGAACTGGTGCGAAACGTGTTATTTACGTGCGAAATGCTTTAAACAAGGTGCAGCACTCTGCTGCCAGCAAGCACACGCTCCGACATGCAGATTTGAAGTTTCTACATATTCCGCGATCTGCTGCGAACTGGTGCGAAACGTGTTATTTACGTGCGAAATGCTTTAAACAAGGTGCAGCACTCTGCTGCCAGCAAGCACACGCTCCGACATGCAGATTTGAAGTTTCTACATATTCCGCGATCTGCTGCAAACTGGTGCGAAACGTGTTATTTACGTGCGAAATGCTTTAAACAAGGTGCAGCACTCTGCTGCCAGCAAGCTCACGCTCCGACATGCAGATTTGAAGTTTCTACATATTCCGCGATCTGCTGCGAACTGGTGCGAAACGTGTTATTTACGTGCGAAATGCTTTAAACAAGGTGCAGCACTCTGCTGCCAGCAAGCACACGCTCCGACATGCAGATTTGAAGTTTCTACATATTCCGCGATCTGCTGCTAACTGGTGCGAAACGTGTTATTTACGTGCGAAATGCTTTAAACAAGGTGCAGCACTCTGCTGCCAGCAAGCACACGCTCCGACATGCAGATTTGAAGTTTCTACATATTCCGCGATCTGCTGCGAACTGGTGCGAAACGTGTTATTTACGTGCGAAATGCTTTAAACAAGGTGCAGCACTCTGCTGCCAGCAAGCTCACGCTCCGACATGCAGATTTGAAGTTTCTACATATTCCGCGATCTGCTGCAAACTGGTGCGAAACGTGTTATTTTACGTGCGAAATGCTTTAAACAAGGTGCAGCACTCTGCTGCCAGCAAGCTCACGCTCCGACATGCAGATTTGAAGTTTCTACATATTCCGCGATCTGCTGCCAACTGGAGCGAAACGTGTTATTTACGTGCGAAATGCTTTAAACAAGGTGCAGCACTCTGCTGCCAGCAAGCACACGCTCCGACATGCAGATTTGAAGTTTCTACATATTCCGCGATCTGCTGCGAACTGGTGCGAAACGTGTTATTTACGTGCGAAATGCTTTAAACAAGGTGCAGCACTCTGCTGCCAGCAAGCTCACGCTCCGACATGCAGATTTGAAGTTTCTACATATTCCGCGATCTGCTGCGAATAAATGCTTTAAACAAGGTGCAGCACTCTGCTGCCAGCAAGCACACGCTCCGACATGCAGATTTGAAGTTTCTACATATTCCGCGATCTGCTGCAAACTGGTGCGAAACGTGTTATTTACGTGCGAAATGCTTTAAACAAGGTGCAGCACTCTGCTGCCAGCAAGCTCACGCTCCGACATGCAGATTTGAAGTTTCTACATATTCCGCGATCTGCTGCGAAACTGGTGCGAAACGTGTTATTTACGTGCGAAATGCTTTAAACAAGGTGCAGCACTCTGCTGCTGCCAGCCAGCACGCTCCGACATGCAGATTTGAAGTTTCTACATATTCCGCGATCTGCTGGAAACTGGTGCGAAACGTGTTATTTACGTGCGAAATGCTTTAAACAAGGTGCAGCACTCTGCTGCCAGCAAGCACACGCTCCGACATGCAGATTTGAAGTTTCTACATATTCCGCGATCTGCTCTGCGAACTGGTGCGAAACGTGTTATTTACGTGCGAAATGCTTTAAACAAGGTGCAGCACTCTGCTGCCAGCAAGCTCACGCTCCGACATGCAGATTTGAAGTTTCTACATATTCCGCGATCTGCTGCAAACTGGTGCGAAACGTGTTATTTACGTGCGAAATGCTTTAAACAAGGTGCAGCACTCTGCTGCCAGCAAGCTCACGCTCCGACATGCAGATTTGAAGTTTCTACATATTCCGCGATCTGCTGCGAACTGGTGCGAAACGTGTTATTTACGTGCGAAATGCTTTAAACAAGGTGCAGCACTCTGCTGCCAGCAAGCTCACGCTCCGACATGCAGATTTGAAGTTTCTACATATTCCGCGATCTGCTGCGAACTTGTGCGAAACGTGTTATTTACGTGCGAAATGCTTTAAACAAGGTGCAGCACTCTGCTGTCAGCCAGCCCACGCTCCGACATGCAGATTTGAAGTTTCTACATATTCCGCGATCTGCTGCGAACTGGTGCGAAACGTGTTATTTACGTGCGAAATGCTTTAAACAAGGTGCAGCACTCTGCTGCCAGCAAGCTCACGCTCCGACATGCAGATTTGAAGTTTCTACATATTCCGCGATCTGCTGCGAAACTGGTGCGAAACGTGTTATTTACGTGCGAAATGCTTTAAACAAGGTGCAGCACTCTGCTGCCAGCAAGCACACGCTCCGACATGCAGATTTGAAGTTTCTACATATTCCGCGATCTGCTGCGAAACTGGTGCGAAACGTGTTATTTACGTGCGAAATGCTTTAAACAAGGTGCAGCACTCTGCTGCCAGCAAGCACACGCTCCGACATGCAGATTTGAAGTTTCTACATATTCCGCGATCTGCTGCGAAATCGTGCGAAACGTGTTATTTACGTGCGAAATGCTTTAAACAAGGGCAGCACACTGCTGCCAGCCACCGCACGCTCCGACATGCAGATTTGAAGTTATTACACATTCCACGATCAGGTGCGAACTCGTTTAAAACGTGTTATTCACGTGCGAAATGCTTTAAACAAGGTGCAGCACTCTGCTGCCAGCAAGCTCACGCTCCGACATGCAGATTTGAAGTTTCTACATATTCCGCGATCTGCTGCGAACTCGTGCGAAACGTGTTATTTACGTGCGAAATGCTTTAAACAAGGTGCAGCACTCTGCTGCCAGCAAGCTCACGCTCCGACATGCAGATTTGAAGTTTCTACATATTCCGCGATCTGCTGCGAACTGGTGCGAAACGTGTTATTTACGTGCGAAATGCTTTAAACAAGGTGCAGCACTCTGCTGCCAGCAAGCTCACGCTCCGACATGCAGATTTGAAGTTTCTACATATTCCGCGATCTGCTGCGAACTGGTGCGAAACGTGTTATTTACGTGCGAAATGCTTTAAACAAGGTGCAGCACTCTGCTGCCAGCAGCAAGCACACGCTCCGACATGCAGATTTGAAGTTTCTACATATTCCGCGATCTGCTGCGAACTGGTGCAAAACGTGTTATTTACGTGCGAAATGCTTTAAACAAGGTGCAGCACTCTGCTGCCAGCAAGCGCACGCTCCGACATGCAGATTTGAAGTTTCTACATATTCCGCGATCTGCTGCGAACTGGTGCGAAACGTGTTATTTACGTGCGAAATGCTTTAAACAAGGTGCAGCACTCTGCTGCCAGCAAGCACACGCTCCGACATGCAGATTTGAAGTTTCTACATATTCCGCGATCTGCTGCGAACTGGTGCGAAACGTGTTATTTACGTGCGAAATGCTTTAAACAAGGTGCAGCACTCTGCTGCCAGCCAGCTCACGCTCCGACATGCAGATTTGAAGTTTCTACATATTCCGCGATCTGCTGCGAACTGGTGCGAAACGTGTTATTTACGTGCGAAATGCTTTAAACAAGGTGCAGCACTCTGCTGCCAGCAAGCTCACGCGCTCCGACATGCAGATTTGAAGTTTCTACATATTCCGCGATCTGCTGCAAACTGGTGCGAAACGTGTTATTTACGTGCGAAATGCTTTAAACAAGGTGCAGCACTCTGCTGCCAGCAAGCTCACGCTCCGACATGCAGATTTGAAGTTTCTACATATTCCGCGATCTGCTGCGAACTCGTGCGAAACGTGTTATTTACGTGCGAAATGCTTTAAACAAGGTGCAGCACTCTGCTGCCAGCAAGCACACGCTCCGACATGCAGATTTGAAGTTTCTACATATTCCGCGATCTGCTGCGAACTGGTGCGAAACGTGTTATTTACGTGCGAAATGCTTTAAACAAGGTGCAGCACTCTGCTGCCAGCAAGCACACGCTCCGACATGCAGATTTGAAGTTTCTACATATTCCGCGATCTGCTGCGAACTTGTGCGAAACGTGTTATTTACGTGCGAAATGCTTTAAACAAAGTGCAGCACTCTGCTGCCAGCCAGCACACGCTCCGACATGCAGATTTGAAGTTTCTACATATTCCGCGATCTGCTGCGAACTCGTGCGAAACGTGTTATTTACGTGCGAAATGCTTTAAACAAGGTGCAGCACTCTGCTGCCAGCAAGCTCACGCTCCGACATGCAGATTTGAAGTTTCTACATATTCCGCGATCTGCTGCGAACTGGTGCGAAACGTGTTATTTACGTGCGAAATGCTTTAAACAAGGTGCAGCACTCTGCTGCCAGCAAGCACACGCTCCGACATGCAGATTTGAAGTTTCTACATATTCCGCGATCTGCTGCGAAACTGGTGCGAAACGTGTTATTTACGTGCGAAATGCTTTAAACAAGGTGCAGCACTCTGCTGCTGCCAGCAAGCACGCTCGCTCGACATGCAGATTTGAAGTTTCTACATATTCCGCGATCTGCTGCGAACTGGTGCGAAACGTGTTATTTACGTGCGAAATGCTTTAAACAAGGTGCAGCACTCTGCTGCCAGCAAGCTCACGCTCCGACATGCAGATTTGAAGTTTCTACATATTCCGCGATCTGCTGCAAACTGGTGCGAAACGTGTTATTTACGTGCGAAATGCTTTAAACAAGGTGCAGCACTCTGCTGCCAGCCAGCTCACGCTCCGACATGCAGATTTGAAGTTTCTACATATTCCGCGATCTGCTGCGAACTGGTGCGAAACGTGTTATTTACGTGCGAAATGCTTTAAACAAGGTGCAGCACTCTGCTGCCAGCAAGCTCACGCTCCGACATGCAGATTTGAAGTTTCTACATATTCCGCGATCTGCTGCGAACTGGTGCGAAACGTGTTATTTACGTGCGAAATGCTTTAAACAAGGTGCAGCACTCTGCTGCCAGCAAGCACACGCTCCGACATGCAGATTTGAAGTTTCTACATATTCCGCGATCTGCTGCAAACTGGTGCGAAACGTGTTATTAACGTGCGAAATGCTTTAAACATGGTGCAGCACTCTGCTGCCAGCCAGCACACGCTCCGACATGCAGATTTGAAGTTTCTACAGATTCCGCGATCTGCTGCGAACTCGTGCGAAACGTGTTATTTACGTGCGAAATGCTTTAAACAAGGTGCAGCACTCTGCTGCCAGCAAGCTCACGCTCCGACATGCAGATTTGAAGTTTCTACATATTCCGCGATCTGCTGCGAAACTGGTGCGAAACGTGTTATTTACGTGCGAAATGCTTTAAACAAGGTGCAGCACTCTGCTGCCAGCAAGCACACGCTCCGACATGCAGATTTGAAGTTTCTACATATTCCGCGATCTGCTGGGAACTGGTGCGAAACGTGTTATTTACGTGCGAAATGCTTTAAACAAGGTGCAGCACTCTGCTGCCAGCAAGATCACGCTCCGACATGCAGATTTGAAGTTTCTACATATTCCGCGATCTGCTGCAAACTTCGAGCGAAACGTGTTATTTACGTGCGAAATGCTTTAAACAAGGTGCAGCACTCTGCTGCCAGCAGGCTTACGCTCCGACATGCAGATTTGAAGTTTCTACATATTCCGCGATCTGCTGCGAAAACTGGTGCGAAACGTGTTATTTACGTGCGAAATGCTTTAAACAAGGTGCAGCACTCTGCTGCCAGCAGCACACACGCTCCGACATGCAGATTTGAAGTTTCTACATATTCCGCGATCTGCTGCGAACTGGTGCGAAACGTGTTATTTACGTGCGAAATGCTTTAAACAAGGTGCAGCACTCTGCTGCCAGCAAGCTCACGCTCCGACATGCAGATTTGAAGTTTCTACATATTCCGCGATCTGCTGCAAACTGGTGCGAAACGTGTTATTTACGTGCGAAATGCTTTAAACAAGGTGCAGCACTCTGCTGCCAGCAAGCTCACGCTCCGACATGCAGATTTGAAGTTTCTACATATTCCGCGATCTGCTGCGAACTGGTGCGAAACGTGTTATTTACGTGCGAAATGCTTTAAACAAGGTGCAGCACTCTGCTGCCAGCAAGCACACGCTCCGACATGCAGATTTGAAGTTTCTACATATTCCGCGATCTGCTGCGAACTGGTGCGAAACGTGTTATTTACGTGCGAAATGCTTTAAACAAGGTGCAGCACTCTGCTGCCAGCAAGCACACGCTCCGACATGCAGATTTGAAGTTTCTACATATTCCGCGATCTGCTGCGAACTGGTGCGAAACGTGTTATTTACGTGCGAAATGCTTTAAACAAGGTGCAGCACTCTGCTGCCAGCAAGCACACGCTCCGACATGCAGATTTGAAGTTTCGACATATTCCGCGATCTGCTTCGAACTTGTGCGAAACGTGTTATTTACGTGCGAAATGCTTTAAACAAGGTGCAGCACTCTGCTGCAAGCAAGCTCACGCTCCGACATGCAGATTTGAAGTTTCTACATATTCCGCGATCTGCTACGATTTGGTGCGAAACGTGTTATTTACGTGCGAAATGCTTTAAACAAGGAGCAGCACTCTGCTGCCAGCAAGCACACGCTCCGACATGCAGATTTGAAGTTTCTACATATTCCGCGATCTGCTGCGAACTCGTGCGAAACGTGTTATTTACGTGCGAAATGCTTTAAACTAGGTGCAGCACTCTGCTGCCAGCAAGCACACGCTCCGACATGCAGATTTGAAGTTTCTACATATTCCGCGATCTGCTGCAAACTGGTGCGAAACGTGTTATTTACGTGCGAAATGCTTTAAACAAGGTGCAGCACTCTGCTGCCAGCAAGCACACGCTCCGACATGCAGATTTGAAGTTTCTACATATTCCGCGATCTGCTGCAAACTAGTGCGAAACGTGTTATTTACGTGCGAAATGCTTTAAACAAGGTGCAGCACTCTGCTGCCAGCCAGGGCACGCTCCGACACGCAGATTTGAAGTTTCTACATATTCCGCGATCTGCTGCGAACTCGTGCGAAACGTGTTATTTACGTGCGAAATGCTTTAAACAAGGTGCAGCACTCTGCTGCCAGCAAGCTCACGCTCCGACATGCAGATTTGAAGTTTCTACATATTCCGCGATCTGCTGCGAACTGGTGCGAAACGTGTTTTTTACGTGCGAAATGCTTTAAACAAGGTGCAGCACTCTGCTGCCAGCCAGCACACGCTCCGACATGCAGATTTGAAGTTTCTACATATTCCGCGATCTGCTGCGAACTGGTGCGAAACGTGTTATTTACGTGCGAAATGCTTTAAACAAGGTGCAGCACTCTGCTGCCAGCAAGCGCACGCTCCGACATGCAGATTTGAAGTTTTTTACATATTCCGCGATCTGCTGCCAACTGGTGCGAAACGTGTTATTTACGTGCGAAATGCTTTAAACAAGGTGCAGCACTCTGCTGCCAGCAAGCCCACGCTCCGACATGCAGATTTGAAGTTTCTACATATTCCGCGATCTGCTGCGAACTGGTGCGAAACGTGTTATTTACGTGCGAAATGCTTTAAACAAGGTGCAGCACTCTGCTGCCAGCAAGCTTACGCTCTGACATGCAGATTTGAAGTTTCTACATATTCCGCGATCTGCCGCGAACTCGTGCGAAACGTGTTATTTACGTGCGAAATGCTTTTAACAAGGTGCAGCAATCTGCTGCCAGCAAGGGCACGCTCCGACACGCAGATTTGATGTCTGTACATATTTCGCGATCTGCTGCGAACTCGTGCAAAACGTGTTATTTACGTGCGAAATGCTTTAAACAAGGAGCAGCACTCTGCTGCGAGCAAGCGCACGCTCCGACATGCAGATTTGAAGTTTTTTACATATTCCGCGATCTGCTGCCAACTGGTGCGAAACGTGTTATTTACGTGCGAATTGCTTTAAACAAGGTGCAGCACTCTGCTGCCAGCCAGCACACGCTCCGACATGCAGATTTGAAGTTTCTACATATTCCGCGATCTGCTGCGAACTCGTGCGAAACGTGTTATTTACGTGCGAAATGCTTTAAACAAGGTGCAGCACTCTGCTGCCAGCAAGCTTACGCTCCGACATGCAGATTTGAAGTTTCTACATATTCCGCGATCTGCTGCGAACTCGTGCGAAACGTGTTATTTACGTGCGAAATGCTTTAAACAAGGTGCAGCACTCTGCTGCCAGCAAGCGCACGCTCCGACATGCAGATTTGAAGTTTTACATACAGATTCCGCGATCTGCTGCTAACTGGGGCGAAACGTGTTATTTACGTGCGAAATGCTTTAAACAAGGTGCAGCACTCTGCTGCCAGCAAGCACACGCTCCGACATGCAGATTTGAAGTTTCTACATATTCCGCGATCTGCTGCGAACTGGTGCGAAACGTGTTATTTACGTGCGAAATGCTTTAAACAAGGTGCAGCACTCTGCTGCCAGCAAGCACACGCTCCGACATGCAGATTTGAAGTTTCTACATATTCCGCGATCTGCTGCGAACTCGTGCGAAACGTGTTATTTACGTGCGAAATGCTTTAAACAAGGTGCAGCACTCTGCTGCCAGCAAGCTCACGCTCCGACATGCAGATTTGAAGTTTCTACATATTCCGCGATCTGCTGCGAACTGGTGCGAAACGTGTTATTTACGTGCGAAATGCTTTAAACAAGGTGCAGCACTCTGCTGCCAGCAAGCAGCACACGCTCCGACATACAGATTTGAAGTTTCTACATATTCCGCGATCTGCTGCGAACTCGTGCGAAACGTGTTATTTACGTGCGAAATGCTTTAAACAAGGTGCAGCACTCTGCTGCCAGCAAGCACACGCTCCGACATGCAGATTTGAAGTTTCTACATATTCCGCGATCTGCTGCAAACTCGTGCGAAACGTGTTATTTACGTGCGAAATGCTTTAAACAAGGTGCAGCACACTCTGCTGCCAGCAAGCTCACGCTCCGACATGCAGATTTGAAGTTTCTACATATTCCGCGATCTGCTGCGAAACTGGTGCGAAAACGTGTTATTTACGTGCGAAATGCTTTAAACAAGGTGCAGCACTCTGCTGCCAGCCACCACACGCTCCGACATGCAGATTTGAAGTTTCTACAGATTCCGCGATCTGCTGCGAACTCGTGCGAAACGTGTTATTTACGTGCGAAATGCTTTAAACAAGGTGCAGCACTCTGCTGCCAGCAAGCACACGCTCCGACATGCAGATTTGAAGTTTCTACATATTCCGCGATCTGCTGCGAACTGGTGCGAAACGTGTTATTTACGTGCGAAATGCTTTAAACAAGGTGCAGCACTCTGCTGCCAGCAAGCACACGCTCCGACATGCAGATTTGAAGTTTCTACATATTCCGCGATCTGCTGCGAACTGGTGCGAAACGTGTTATTTACGTGCGAAATGCTTTAAACAAGGTGCAGCACTCTGCTGCCAGCAAGCACACGCTCCGACATGCAGATTTGAAGTTTCTACATATTCCGCGATCTGCTGCGAACTCGTGCGAAACGTGTTATTTACGTGCGAAATGCTTTAAACAAGGTGCAGCACTCTGCTGCCAGCAAGCTCACGCTCCGACATGCAGATTTGAAGTTTCTACATATTCCGCGATCTGCTGCGAACTGGTGCGAAACGTGTTATTTACGTGCGAAATGCTTTAAACAAGGTGCAGCACTCTGCTGCCAGCAAGCTCACGCTCCGACATGCAGATTTGAAGTTTCTACATATTCCGCGATCTGCTGCGAACTGGTGCGAAACGTGTTATTTACGTGCGAAATGCTTTAAACAAGGTGCAGCACTCTGCTGCCAGCAAGCTCACGCTCCGACATGCAGATTTGAAGTTTCTACATATTCCGCGATCTGCTGCGAACTGGTGCGAAACGTGTTATTTACGTGCGAAATGCTTTAAACAAGGTGCAGCACTCTGCTGCCAGCAAGCTCACGCTCCGACATGCAGATTTGAAGTTTCTACATATTCCGCGATCTGCTGCAAACTGGTGCGAAACGTGTTATTTACGTGCGAAATGCTTTAAACAAGGTGCAGCACTCTGCTGCCAGCAAGCACACGCTCCGACATGCAGATTTGAAGTTTCTACATATTCCGCGATCTGCTGCGAACTGGTGTGCGAAACGTGTTATTTACGTGCGAAATGCTTTAAACAAGGTGCAGCACTCTGCTGCCAGCAAGCAAGCACGCTCCGACATGCAGATTTGAAGTTTCTACATATTCCGCGATCTGCTGCAAACTGGTGCGAAACGTGTTATTTACGTGCGAAATGCTTTAAACAAGGTGCAGCACTCTGCTGCCAGCAAGCTCACGCTCCGACATGCAGATTTGAAGTTTCTACATATTCCGCGATCTGCCGCGAACTCGTGCGAAACGTGTTATTTACGTGCGAAATGCTTTAAACAAGGTGCAGCACTCTGCTGCAAGCCAGCACACGCTCCGACATGCAGATTTGAAGTTTCTACATATTCCGCGATCTGCTGCGAACTGGTGCGAAACGTGTTATTTACGTGCGAAATGCTTTAAACAAGGTGCAGCACTCTGCTGCAAGCCAGCACACGCTCCGACATGCAGATTTGAACTTTTTACAGATTCCGCGATCTGCTGCGAACTGGTGCGAAACGTGTTATTTACGTGCGAAATGCTTTAAACAAGGAGCAGCACTCTGCTGCCAGCAAGCACACGCTCCGACATGCAGATTTGAAGTTTCTACATATTCCGCGATCTGCTGCAAACTGGTGCGAAACGTGTTATTTACGTGCGAAATGCTTTAAACAAGGTGCAGCACTCTACTGCCAGCAAGCGCACGCTCCGACATGCAGATTTGAAGTTTCTACATATTCCGCGATCTGCTGCAAACTAGTGCGAAACGTGTTATTTACGTGCGAAATGCTTTAACCAAGGTGAAGCACTCTGCTGCAAGCCACCATACGCTCCGATATGCAGATTTGAACTTTCTACAGATTCCGCGATCTGCTTCGAACTCGTGCGAAACGTGTTATTTACGTGCGAAATGCTTTAAACAAGTGCAGCACTCTGCTGCCAGCCAGGGCACGCTCCGACACGCAGATTTGAAGTTTCTACATATTCCGCGATCTGCTGCCAACTGGTGCGAAACGTGTTATTTACGTGCGAAATGCTTTAAACAAGGTGCAGCACTCTGCTGCAAGCCAGCACACGCTCCGACATGCAGATTTGAACATTCTACAGATTTCGCGATCTGCTGCGAACTGGTGCGAAACGTGTTATTTACGTGCGAAATGCTTTAAACAAGGTGCAGCACTCTGCTGCAAGCCAGAACACGCTCCGACATGCAGATTTGAACTTTTTACAGATTCCGCGATCTGCTGCGAACTCGTGCGAAACGTGTTATTTACGTGCGAAATGCTTTAAACAAGGTGCAGCACTCTGCTGCCAGCAAGCTCACGCTCCGACATGCAGATTTGAAGTTTCTACATATTCCGCGATCTGCTGCGAATTGGTGCGAAACGTGTTATTTACGTGCGAAATGCTTTAAACAAGGTGCAGCACTCTGCTGCCAGCAAGCACACGCTCCGACATGCAGATTTGAAGTTTCTACATATTCCGCGATCTGCTGCGAACTGGTGCGAAACGTGTTATTTACGTGCGAAATGCTTTAAACAAGGAGCAGCACTCTGCTGCCAGCAAGCTCACGCTCCGACATGCAGATTTGAAGTTTCTACATATTCCGCGATCTGCTGCGAATTGGTGCGAAACGTGTTATTTACGTGCGAAATGCTTTAAACAAGGTGCAGCACTCTGCTGCCAGCCAGGGCACGCTCCGAAATGCAGATTTGAAGTTTCTACATATTCCGCGATCTGCTGCAAACTCGTGCGAAACGTGTTATTTACGTGCGAAATGCTTTAAACAAGGTGCAGCACTCTGCTGCCAGCAAGCGCACGCTCCGACATGCAGATTTGAAGTTTCTACATATTCCGCGATCTGCTGCGAACTCGTGCGAAACGTGTTATTTACGTGCGAAATGCTTTAAACAAGGTGCAGCACTCTGCTGCAAGCCAGCACACGCTCCGACATGCAGATTTGAACTTTCTACAGATTCCGCGATCTGCTGCGAACTCGTGCGAAACGTGTTATTTACGTGCGAAATGCTTTAAACAAGGTGCAGCACTCTGCTGCCAGCAAGCTCACGCTCCGACATGCAGATTTGAAGTTTCTACATATTCCGCGATCTGCTGCGAACTGGTGCGAAACGTGTTATTTACGTGCGAAATGCTTTAAACAAGGTGCAGCACTCTGCTGCCAGCAAGCTCACGCTCCGACATGCAGATTTGAAGTTTCTACATATTCCGCGATCTGCTGCGATTTGGTGCGAAACGTGTTATTTACGTGCGAAATGCTTTAAACAAGGTGCAGCACTCTGCTGCCAGCAAGCACACGCTCCGACATGCAGATTTGAAGTTTCTACATATTCCGCGATCTGCTGCAAACTGGTGCGAAACGTGTTATTTACGTGCGAAATGCTTTAAACAAGGTGCAGCACTCTGCTGCCAGCAAGCTCACGCTCCGACATGCAGATTTGAAGTTTCTACATATTCCGCGATCTGCTGCGAACTGGTGCGAAACGTGTTATTTACGTGCGAAATGCTTTAAACAAGGTGCAGCACTCTGCTGCCAGCAAGCTCACGCTCCGACATGCAGATTTGAAGTTTCTACATATTCCGCGATCTGCTGCGAACTGGTGCGAAACGTGTTATTTACGTGCGAAATGCTTTAAACAAGGTGCAGCACTCTGCTGCCAGCCAGCTCACGCTCCGACATGCAGATTTGAAGTTTCTACATATTCCGCGATCTGCTGCAAACTGGTGCGAAACGTGTTATTTACGTGCGAAATGCTTTAAACAAGGTGCAGCACTCTGCTGCCAGCAAGCTCACGCTCCGACATGCAGATTTGAAGTTTCTACATATTCCGCGATCTGCTGCGAACTGGTGCGAAACGTGTTATTTACGTGCGAAATGCTTTAAACAAGGTGCAGCACTCTGCTGCCAGCAAGCTCACGCTCCGACATGCAGATTTGAAGTTTCTACATATTCCGCGATCTGCTGCGAACTCGTGCGAAACGTGTTATTTACGTGCGAAATGCTTTAAACAAGGTGCAGCACTCTGCTGCCAGCAAGCACACGCTCCGACATGCAGATTTGAAGTTTCTACATATTCCGCGATCTGCTGCGAACTGGTGCGAAACGTGTTATTTACGTGCGAAATGCTTTAAACAAGGTGCAGCACTCTGCTGCCAGCAAGCTCACGCTCCGACATGCAGATTTGAAGTTTCTACATATTCCGCGATCTGCCGCGAACTCGTGCGAAACGTGTTATTTACGTGCGAAATGCTTTAAACAAGGTGCAGCACTCTGCTGCCAGCAAGCACACGCTCCGACATGCAGATTTGAAGTTTCTACATATTCCGCGATCTGCTGCGAACTGGTGCGAAACGTGTTATTTACGTGCGAAATGCTTTAAACAAGGTGCAGCACTCTGCTGCAAGCCAGCACACGCTCCGACATGCAGATTTGAACTTTCTACAGATTCCGCGATCTGCTGCGAACTCGTGCGAAACGTGTTATTTACGTGCGAAATGCTTTAAACAAGGTGCAGCACTCTGCTGCCAGCAAGCACACGCTCCGACATGCAGATTTGAAGTTTCTACATATTCCGCGATCTGCTGCAAACTGGTGCGAAACGTGTTATTTACGTGCGAAATGCTTTAAACAAGGTGCAGCACTCTGCTGCCAGCAAGCGCACGCTCCGACATGCAGATTTGAAGTTTCTACATATTCCGCGATCTGCTGCAAACTAGTGCGAAACGTGTTATTTACGTGCGAAATGCTTTAAACAAGGTGCAGCACTCTGCTGCCAGCAAGCATACGCTCCGACATGCAGATTTGAACTTTCTACAGATTCCGCGATCTGCTGCGAACTCGTGCGAAACGTGTTATTTACGTGCGAAATGCTTTAAACAAGTGCAGCACTCTGCTGCCAGCCAGGGCACGCTCCGACACGCAGATTTGAAGTTTCTACATATTCCGCGATCTGCTGCCAACTGGTGCGAAACGTGTTATTTACGTGCGAAATGCTTTAAACAAGGTGCAGCACTCTGCTGCCAGCAAGCTCACGCTCCGACATGCAGATTTGAAGTTTCTACATATTCCGCGATCTGCTGCAAACTGGTGCGAAACGTGTTATTTACGTGCGAAATGCTTTAAACAAGGTGCAGCACTCTGCTGCAAGCCAGCACACGCTCCGACATGCAGATTTGAACTTTCTACAGATTCCGCGATCTGCTGCGAACTCGTGCGAAACGTGTTATTTACGTGCGAAATGCTTTAAACAAGTGCAGCACTCTGCTGCCAGCAAGCTCACGCTCCGACATGCAGATTTGAAGTTTCTACATATTCCGCGATCTGCTGCGAACTCGTGCGAAACGTGTTATTTACGTGCGAAATGCTTTAAACAAGGTGCAGCACTCTGCTGCCAGCCAGCACACGCTCCGACATGCAGATTTGAAGTTTCTACATATTCCGCGATCTGCTGCGAACTGGTGCGAAACGTGTTATTTACGTGCGAAATGCTTTAAACAAGGTGCAGCACTCTGCTGCGAGCTAGCACACGCTCCGACATGCAGATTTGAAGTTTCTACATATTCCGCGATCTGCTGCGAACTGGTGCGAAACGTGTTATTTACGTGCGAAATGCTTTAAACAAGGTGCAGCACTCTGCTGCCAGCAAGCACACGCTCCGACATGCAGATTTGAAGTTTCTACAGATTCCGCGATCTGCTGCAAACTCGTGCGAAACGTGTTATTTACGTGCGAAATGCTTTAAACAAGGTGCAGCACTCTGCTGCCAGCAAGCACACGCTCCGACATGCAGATTTGAAGTTTCTACATATTCCGCGATCTGCTGCAAACTCGTGCGAAACGTGTTATTTACGTGCGAAATGCTTTAAACAAGGTGCAGCACTCTGCTGCAAGCAAGCACACGCTCCGACATGCAGATTTGAAGTTTCTACAGATTCCGCGATCTGCTGCGAACTGGTGCGAAACGTGTTATTTACGTGCGAAATGCTTTAAACAAGGTGCAGCACTCTGCTGCCAGCAAGCTCACGCTCCGACATGCAGATTTGAAGTTTCTACATATTCCGCGATCTGCTGCAAACTGGTGCGAAACGTGTTATTTACGTGCGAAATGCTTTAAACAAGGTGCAGCACTCTGCTGCCAGCAAGCTCACGCTCCGACATGCAGATTTGAAGTTTCTACATATTCCGCGATCTGCTGCGAAACTGGTGCGAAACGTGTTATTTACGTGCGAAATGCTTTAAACAAGGTGCAGCACTCTGCTGCCAGCAAGCACACGCTCCGACATGCAGATTTGAAGTTTCTACATATTCCGCGATCTGCTGCAAACTGGTGCGAAACGTGTTATTTACGTGCGAAATGCTTTAAACAAGGTGCAGCACTCTGCTGCCAGCCAGCTCACGCTCCGACATGCAGATTTGAAGTTTCTACATATTCCGCGATCTGCTGCGAACTGGTGCGAAACGTGTTATTTACGTGCGAAATGCTTTAAACAAGGTGCAGCACTCTGCTGCCAGCAAGCTCACGCTCCGACATGCAGATTTGAAGTTTCTACATATTCCGCGATCTGCTGCAAACTGGTGCGAAACGTGTTATTTACGTGCGAAATGCTTTAAACAAGGTGCAGCACTCTGCTGCCAGCAAGCTCACGCTCCGACATGCAGATTTGAAGTTTCTACATATTCCGCGATCTGCTGCGAACTGGTGCGAAACGTGTTATTTACGTGCGAAATGCTTTAAACAAGGTGCAGCACTCTGCTGCCAGCAAGCACACGCTCCGACATGCAGATTTGAAGTTTCTACATATTCCGCGATCTGCTGCGAACTCGTGCGAGACGTGTTTATTACGTGCGAAATGCTTTAAACAAGGTGCAGCACTCTGCTGCCAGCAAGCACGCGCTCCGACAAGCAGATTTGAAGTTTCTACATATTCCGCGATCTGCTGCGAACTCGTGCGAAACGTGTTATTTACGTGCGAAATGCTTTAAACAAGGTGCAGCACTCTGCTGCCAGCAAGCACACGCTCCGACATGCAGATTTGAAGTTTCTACATATTCCGCGATCTGCTGCGAACTGGTGCGAAACGTGTTGTTTACGTGCGAAATGCTTTAAACAAGGTGCAGCACTCTGCTGCCAGCAAGCACACGCTCCGACATGCAGATTTGAAGTTTCTACATATTCCGCGATCTGCTGCGAACTCGTGCGAAACGTGTTATTTACGTGCGAAATGCTTTAAACAAGGTGCAGCACTCTGCTGCAAGCCAGCACACGCTCCGACATGCAGATTTGAAGTTTCTACATATTCCGCGATCTGCTGCGAACTGGTGCGAAACGTGTTATTTACGTGCGAAATGCTTTAAACAAGTTGCAGCACTCTGCTACCAGCAAGCCCACGCTCCGACATGCAGGTTTGATGTTTGTACATATTCCGCGATCTGCTGCGAACTCGTGCGAAACGTGTTATTTACGTGCGAAATGCTTTAAACAAGGAGCAGCACTCTGCTGCCAGCAAGCACACGCTCCGACATGCAGATTTGAAGTTTCTACATATTCCGCGATCTGCTGCAAACTGGTGCGAAACGTGTTATTTACGTGCGAAATGCTTTAAACAAGGTGCAGCACTCTGCTGCCAGCAAGCGCACGCTCCGACATGCAGATTTGAAGTTTCTACATATTCCGCGATCTGCTGCAAACTGGTGCGAAACGTGTTATTTACGTGCGAAATGCTTTAAACAAGGTGAAGCACTCTGCTGCTGCAAGCCACCACACGCTCCGATATGCAGATTTGAACTTTCTACAGATTCCGCGATCTGCTTCGAACTCGTGCGAAACGTGTTATTTACGTGCGAAATGCTTTAAACAAGTGCAGCACTCTGCTGCCAGCCAGGGCACGCTCCGACATGCAGATTTGAAGTTTCTACATATTCCGCGATCTGCTGCGAACTGGTGCGAAACGTGTTATTTACGTGCGAAATGCTTTAAACAAGGTGCAGCACTCTGCTGCCAGCCAGCACACGCTCCGACATGCAGATTTGAAGTTTCTACATATTCCGCGATCTGCTGCGAACTGGTGCGAAACGTGTTATTTACGTGCGAAATGCTTTAAACAAGGTGCAGCACTCTGCTGCAAGCCAGCACACGCTCCGACATGCAGATTTGAACTTTCTACAGATTCCGCGATCTGCTGCGAACTCGTGCGAAACGTGTTATTTACGTGCGAAATGCTTTAAACAAGGTGCAGCACTCTGCTGCCAGCAAGCTCACGCTCCGACATGCAGATTTGAAGTTTCTACATATTCCGCGATCTGCTGCGAACTCGTGCGAAACGTGTTATTTACGTGCGAAATGCTTTAAACAAGGTGCAGCACTCTGCTGCCAGCCAGCACACGCTCCGACATGCAGATTTGAAGTTTCTACATATTCCGCGATCTGCTGCGAACTGGTGCGAAACGTGTTATTTACGTGCGAAATGCTTTAAACAAGGTGCAGCACTCTGCTGCCAGCAAGCTCACGCTCCGACATGCAGATTTGAAGTTTCTACATATTCCGCGATCTGCTGCGAACTGGTGCGAAACGTGTTATTTACGTGCGAAATGCTTTAAACAAGGTGCAGCACTCTGCTGCCAGCAAGCTCACGCTCCGACATGCAGATTTGAAGTTTCTACATATTCCGCGATCTGCTGCGAACTCGTGCGAAACGTGTTATTTACGTGCGAAATGCTTTAAACATGGTGCAGCACTCTGCTGCCAGCCAGCACACGCTCCGACATGCAGATTTGAAGTTTCTACATATTCCGCGATCTGCTGGAAACTGGTGCGAAACGTGTTATTTACGTGCGAAATGCTTTAAACAAGGTGCAGCACTCTGCTGCCAGCAAGCTCACGCTCCGACATGCAGATTTGAAGTTTCTACATATTCCGCGATCTGCTGCGAACTCGTGCGAAACGTGTTATTTACGTGCGAAATGCTTTAAACAAGGTGCAGCACTCTGCTGCCAGCAAGCTCACGCTCCGACATGCAGATTTGAAGTTTCTACATATTCCGCGATCTGCTGCAAACTGGTGCGAAACGTGTTATTTACGTGCGAAATGCTTTAAACAAGGTGCAGCACTCTGCTGCCAGCAAGCACACGCTCCGACATGCAGATTTGAAGTTTCTACATATTCCGCGATCTGCTGCGAACTCGTGCGAAACGTGTTATTTACGTGCGAAATGCTTTAAACAAGGTGCAGCACTCTGCTGCCAGCAAGCTCACGCTCCGACATGCAGATTTGAAGTTTCTACATATTCCGCGATCTGCTGGAACTAGTGCGAAACGTGTTATTTACGTGCGAAATGCTTTAAACAAGGTGCAGCACTCTGCTGCCAGCAAGCTCACGCTCCGACATGCAGATTTGAAGTTTCTACATATTCCGCGATCTGCTGCGAACTGGTGCGAAACGTGTTATTTACGTGCGAAATGCTTTAAACAAGGTGCAGCACTCTGCTGCCAGCAAGCTCACGCTCCGACATGCAGATTTGAAGTTTCTACATATTCCGCGATCTGCTGCGAACTGGTGGGTGCGAAACGTGTTATTTACGTGCGAAATGCTTTAAACAAGGTGCAGCACTCTGCTGCCAGCAAGCTCACGCTCCGACATGCAGATTTGAAGTTTCTACATATTCCGCGATCTGCTGCAAACTCGTGCGAAACGTGTTATTTACGTGCGAAATGCTTTAAACAAGGTGCAGCACTCTGCTGCCAGCAAGCTCACGCTCCGACATGCAGATTTGAAGTTTCTACATATTCCGCGATCTGCTGCGAACTGGTGCGAAACGTGTTATTTACGTGCGAAATGCTTTAAACAAGGTGCAGCACTCTGCTGCCAGCCAGCACACGCTCCGACATGCAGATTTGAAGTTTCTACATATTCCGCGATCTGCTGCGAACTGGTGCGAAACGTGTTATTTACGTGCGAAATGCTTTAAACAAGGTGCAGCACTCTGCTGCCAGCAAGCACACGCTCCGACATGCAGATTTGAAGTTTCTACATATTCCGCGATCTGCTGCGAAACTGGTGCGAAAAACGTGTTATTTACGTGCGAAATGCTTTAAACAAGGTGCAGCACTCTGCTGCCAGCAAGCACACGCTCCGACATGCAGATTTAAACTTTCTACATATTCCGCGATCTGCTGCGAACTGGTGCGAAACGTGTTATTTACGTGCGAAATGCTTTAAACAAGGTGCAGCACTCTGCTGCCAGCAAGCTCACGCTCCGACATGCAGATTTGAAGTTTCTACATATTCCGCGATCTGCTGCGAACTGGTGCGAAACGTGTTATTTACGTGCGAAATGCTTTAAACAAGGTGCAGCACTCTGCTGCAAGCAAGCACACGCTCCGACATGCAGATTTGAACTTTCTACAGATTCCGCGATCTGCTGCGAACTCGTGCGAAACGTGTTATTTACGTGCGAAATGCTTTAAACAAGGTGCAGCACTCTGCTGCCAGCAAGCACACGCTCCGACATGCAGATTTGAAGTTTCTACATATTCCGCGATCTGCTGCGAACTAGTGCGAAACGTTTTATTTACGTGCGAAATGCTTTAAACAAGGTGCAGCACTCTGCTGCCAGCAAGCTCACGCTCCGACATGCAGATTTGAAGTTTCTACATATTCCGCGATCTGCTGCGAAAAACTGGTGCGAAACGTGTTATTTACGTGCGAAATGCTTTAAACAAGGTGCAGCACTCTGCTGCAAGCCAGCACACGCTCCGACATGCAGATTTGAAGTTTCTACATATTCCGCGATCTGCTGCGAACTGGTGCGAAACGTGTTATTTACGTGCGAAATGCTTTAAACAAGGGTGCAGCACTCTGCTGCAAGCAAGCACACGCTCCGACATGCAGATTTGAAGTTTCTACATATTCCGCGATCTGCTGCAAACTGGTGCGAAACGTGTTATTTACGTGCGAAATGCTTTAAACAAGGTGCAGCACTCTGCTGCGCACGCTCCGACATGCAGATTTGAAGTTTCTACAGATTCCGCGATCTGCTGCGAACTCGTGCGAAACGTGTTATTTACGTGCGAAATGCTTTAAACAAGGTGCAGCACTCTGCTGCCAGCAAGCTCACGCTCCGACATGCAGATTTGAAGTTTCTACATATTCCGCGATCTGCTGCGAACTGGTGCGAAACGTGTTATTTACGTGCGAAATGCTTTAAACAAGGTGCAGCACTCTGCTGCCAGCAAGCTCACGCTCCGACATGCAGATTTGAAGTTTCTACATATTCCGCGATCTGCTGCAAACTGAAGCGAAACGTGTTATTTACGTGCGAAATGCTTTAAACAAGGTGCAGCACTCTGCTGCCAGCAAGCTCACGCTCCGACATGCAGATTTGAAGTTTCTACATATTCCGCGATCTGCTGCGAACTTGGTGCGAAACGTGTTATTTACGTGCGAAATGCTTTAAACAAGGTGCAGCACTCTGCTGCCAGCAAGCGCACGCTCCGACATGCAGATTTGAAGTTTCTACATATTCCGCGATCTGCTGCGAACTCGTGCGAAACGTGTTATTTACGTGCGAAATGCTTTAAACAAGGTGCAGCACTCTGCTGCCAGCAAGCTCACGCTCCGACATGCAGATTTGAAGTTTCTACATATTCCGCGATCTGCTGCGAACTGGTGCGAAACGTGTTATTTACGTGCGAAATGCTTTAAACAAGGTGCAGCACTCTGCTGCCAGCAAGCCACCGCTCCGACATGCAGATTTGAAGTTTCTACATATTCCGCGATCTGCTGCGAACTGGTGCGAAACGTGTTATTTACGTGCGAAATGCTTTAAACAAGGTGCAGCACTCTGCTGCCAGCCAGCACACGCTCCGACATGCAGATTTGAACTTTCTACATATTCCGCGATCTGCTGCGAACTGGTGCGAAACGTGTTATTTACGTGCGAAATGCTTTAAACAAGGTGCAGCACTCTGCTGCCAGCAAGCACACGCTCCGACATGCAGATTTGAAGTTTCTACATATTCCGCGATCTGCTGCGAACTGGTGCAAAACGTGTTATTTACGTGCGAAATGCTTTAAACAAGGTGCAGCACTCTGCTGCCAGCAAGCTCACGCTCCGACATGCAGATTTGAAGTTTCTACATATTCCGCGATCTGCTGCAAACTAGTGCGAAACGTGTTATTTACGTGCGAAATGCTTTAAACAAGGTGCAGCACTCTGCTGCCAGCAAGCTCACGCTCCGACATGCAGATTTGAAGTTTCTACATATTCCGCGATCTGCTGCGAACTGGTGCGAAACGTGTTATTTACGTGCGAAATGCTTTAAACAAGGTGCAGCACTCTGCTGCCAGCCAGCACACGCTCCGACATGCAGATTTGAAGTTTCTACATATTCCGCGATCTGCTGCGAACTGGTGCGAAACGTGTTATTTACGTGCGAAATGCTTTAAACAAGGTGCAGCACTCTGCTGCCAGCAAGCACACGCTCCGACATGCAGATTTGAAGTTTCTACATATTCCGCGATCTGCTGCAAACTGGTGCGAAACGTGTTATTTACGTGCGAAATGCTTTAAACAAGGTGCAGCACTCTGCTGCAAGCCAGCACACGCTCCGACATGCAGATTTGAAGTTTCTACATATTCCGCGATCTGCTGCGAACTGGTGCGAAACGTGTTATTTACGTGCGAAATGCTTTAAACAAGGTGCAGCACTCTGCTGCCAGCAAGCACACGCTCCGACATGCAGATTTGAAGTTTCTACATATTCCGCGATCTGCTGCGAACTGGAGCGAAACGTGTTATTTACGTGCGAAATGCTTTAAACAAGGTGCAGCACTCTGCTGCCAGCAAGCACACGCTCCGACATGCAGATTTGAAGTTTCTACATATTCCGCGATCTGCTGCAAACTGGTGCGAAACGTGTTATTTACGTGCGAAATGCTTTAAACAAGGTGCAGCACTCTGCTGCCAGCCAGCACACGCTCCGACATGCAGATTTGAAGTTTCTACATATTCCGCGATCTGCTGCGACTTGGTGCGAAACGTGTTATTTACGTGCGAAATGCTTTAAACAAGGTGCAGCACTCTGCTGCCAGCAAGCACACGCTCCGACATGCAGATTTGAAATTTTCTACATATTCCGCGATCTGCTGCAAACTCGTGCAAAACGTGTTATTTACGTGCGAAATGCTTTAAACAAGGTGCAGCACTCTGCTGCCAGCAAGCGCACGCTCCGACATGCAGATTTGAAGTTTCTACATATTCCGCGATCTGCTGCGAACTGGTGCGAAACGTGTTATTTACGTGCGAAATGCTTTAAACAAGGTGCAGCACTCTGCTGCCAGCAAGCACACGCTCCGACATGCAGATTTGAAGTTTCTACATATTCCGCGATCTGCTGCAAACTGGTGCGAAACGTGTTATTTACGTGCGAAATGCTTTAAACAAGGTGCAGCACTCTGCTGCCAGCAAGCTCACGCTCCGACATGCAGATTTGAAGTTTCTACATATTCCGCGATCTGCTGCGAACTAGTGCGAAACGTGTTATTTACGTGCGAAATGCTTTAAACAAGGTGCAGCACTCTGCTGCCCAGCAAGCACACGCTCCGACATGCAGATTTGAACTTTCTACAGATTCCGCGATCTGCTGCGAACTCGTGCGAAACGTGTTATTTACGTGCGAAATGCTTTAAACAAGGTGCAGCACTCTGCTGCCAGCAAGCACACGCTCCGACATGCAGATTTGAAGTTTCTACATATTCCGCGATCTGCTGCGAAACTGGTGCGAAACGTGTTATTTACGTGCGAAATGCTTTTAAACAAGGTGCAGCACTCTGCTGCCAGCAAGCACACGCTCCGACATGCAGATTTGAACTTTTCTACATATTCCGCGATCTGCTGCGAACTTGTGCGAAACGTGTTATTTACGTGCGAAATGCTTTAAACAAGGTGCAGCACTCTGCTGCCAGCAAGCGCACGCTCCGACATGCAGATTTGAAGTTTCTACATATTCCGCGATCTGCTGCGAATCGGTGCGAAACGTGTTATTTACGTGCGAAATGCTTTAAACAAGGTGCAGCACTCTGCTGCCAGCAAGCTCACGCTCCGACATGCAGATTTGAAGTTTCTACATATTCCGCGATCTGCTGCGATTTTACGTGCGAAATGCTTTAAACAAGGTGCAGCACTCTGCTGCCAGCAAGCTCACGCTCCGACATGCAGATTTGAAGTTTCTACATATTCCGCGATCTGCTGCGAACTCGTGCGAAACGTGTTATTTACGTGCGAAATGCTTTAAAAACTCAAGGTGCAGCACTCTGCTGCCAGCAAGCACACGCTCCGACATGCAGATTTGAAGTTTCTAGATATTCCGCGATCTGCTGCGAACTCGTGCGAAACGTGTTATTTACGTGCGAAATGCTTTAAACAAGGTGCAGCACTCTGCTGCCAGCCAGCACACGCTCCGACATGCAGATTTGAAGTTTCTACATATTCCGCGATCTGCCGCGAACTCGTGCGAAACGTGTTATTTACGTGCGAAATGCTTTAAACAAGGTGCAGCACTCTGCTGCCAGCAAGCTCACGCTCCGACATGCAGATTTGAAGTTTCTACATATTCCGCGATCTGCTGCGAACTGGTGCGAAACGTGTTATTTACGTGCGAAATGCTTTAAACAAGGTGCAGCACTCTGCTGCCAGCAAGCACACGCTCCGACATGCAGATTTGAAGTTTCTACATATTCCGCGATCTGCTGCGAACTCGTGCGAAACGTGTTATTTACGTGCGAAATGCTTTAAACAAGGAGCAGCACTCTGCTGCCAGCAAGCACACGCTCCGACATGCAGATTTGAAGTTTCTACATATTCCGCGATCTGCTGCAAACTGGTGCGAAACGTGTTATTTACGTGCGAAATGCTTTAAACAAGGTGCAGCACTCTGCTGCCAGCAAGCGCACGCTCCGACATGCAGATTTGAAGTTTCTACATATTCCGCGATCTGCTGCAAACTAGTGCGAAACGTGTTATTTACGTGCGAAATGCTTTAAACAAGGTGAAGCACTCTGCTGCAAGCCACCATACGCTCCGATATGCAGATTTGAACTTTCTACAGATTCCGCGATCTGCTGCGAACTCGTGCGAAACGTGTTATTTACGTGCGAAATGCTTTAAACAAGGTGCAGCACTCTGCTGCCAGCCAGGGCACGCTCCGACACGCAGATTTGAAGTTTCTACATATTCCGCGATCTGCTGCGAACTGGTGCGAAACGTGTTATTTACGTGCGAAATGCTTTAAACAAGGTGCAGCACTCTGCTGCCAGCAAGCACACGCTCCGACATGCAGATTTGAAGTTTCTACATATTCCGCGATCTGCTGCGAACTGGTGCGAAACGTGTTATTTACGTGCGAAATGCTTTAAACAAGGTGCAGCACTCTGCTGCAAGCCAGCACACGCTCCGACATGCAGATTTGAACTTTCTACAGATTCCGCGATCTGCTGCGAACTCGTGCGAAACGTGTTATTTACGTGCGAAATGCTTTAAACAAGGTGCAGCACTCTGCTGCCAGCAAGCTCACGCTCCGACATGCAGATTTTGAAGTTTCTACATATTCCGCGATCTGCTGCGAAACTGGTGCGAAACGTGTTATTTACGTGCGAAATGCTTTAAACAAGGTGCAGCACTCTGCTGCCAGCCAGCACACGCTCCGACCTGAAGATCTGAAGTTTCTAGGTAATCCAGGATCTGCTGCGAACTCGTGCGAAACGTGTTATTTACGTGCGAAATGCTTTAAACAAGGTGCAGCACTCTGCTGCCAGCCAGCACACGCTCCGACATGCAGATTTGAAGTTTCTACATATTCCGCGATCTGCTGCAAACTGGTGCGAAACGTGTTATTTACGTGCGAAATGCTTTAAACAAGGTGCAGCACTCTGCTGCAAGCCAGCACACGCTCCGACATGCAGATTTGAACTTTCTACATATTCCGCGATCTGCTGCGAACTCGTGCGAAACGTGTTATTTACGTGCGAAATGCTTTAAACAAGGTGCAGCACTCTGCTGCCAGCAAGCGCACGCTCCGACATGCAGATTTGAAGTTTCTACATATTCCGCGATCTGCGGCGAAATGGTGCGAAACGTGTTATTTACGTGCGAAATGCTTTAAACAAGGTGCAGCACTCTGCTGCCAGCCAGCACACGCTCCGACATGCAGATTTGAAGTTTCTACATATTCCGCGATCTGCTGCGAACTGGTGCGAAACGTGTTATTTACGTGCGAAATGCTTTAAACAAGGTGCAGCACTCTGCTGCCAGCAAGCACACGCTCCGACATGCAGATTTGAAGTTTCTACATATTCCGCGATCTGCTGCGAACTGGTGCGAAACGTGTTTATTTACGTGCGAAATGCTTTAAACAAGGTGCAGCACTCTGCTGCCAGCAAGCTCACGCTCCGACATGCAGATTTGAAGTTTCTACATATTCCGCGATCTGCTGCGAACTCGTGCGAAACGTGTTATTTACGTGCGAAATGCTTTAAACAAGGTGCAGCACTCTGCTGCCAGCAAGCTCACGCTCCGACATGCAGATTTGAAGTTTCTACAGATTCCGCGATCTGCTGCGAACTGGTGCGAAACGTGTTATTTACGTGCGAAATGCTTTAAACAAGGTGCAGCACTCTGCTGCCAGCAAGCTTTCGCTCCGACATGCAGATTTGAAGTTTCTACATATTCCGCGATCTGCTGCGAAACTGGTGCGAAACGTGTTATTTACGTGCGAAATGCTTTAAACAAGGTGCAGCACTCTGCTGCCAGCAAGCTCACGCTCCGACATGCAGATTTGAAGTTTCTACATATTCCGCGATCTGCTGCGAACTGGTGCGAAACGTGTTATTTACGTGCGAAATGCTTTAAACAAGGTGCAGCACTCTGCTGCCAGCAAGCTCACGCTCCGACATGCAGATTTGAAGTTTCTACATATTCCGCGATCTGCTGCGAACTAGTGCGAAACGTGTTATTTACGTGCGAAATGCTTTAAACAAGGTGCAGCACTCTGCTGCCAGCAAGCACACGCTCCGACATGCAGATTTGAAGTTTCTACATATTCCGCGATCTGCTGCAAACTGGTGCGAAACGTGTTATTTACGTGCGAAATGCTTTAAACAAGGTGCAGCACTCTGCTGCCAGCAAGCTCACGCTCCGACATGCAGATTTGAAGTTTCTACATATTCCGCGATCTGCTGCCAACTGGTGCGAAACGTGTTATTTACGTGCGAAATGCTTTAAACAAGGTGCAGCACTCTGCTGCCAGCAAGCGCACGCTCCGACATGCAGATTTGAAGTTTCTACATATTCCGCGATCTGCTGCGAACTGGTGCGAAACGTGTTATTTACGTGCGAAATGCTTTAAACAAGTGCAGCACACTGCTGCCAGCAAGTGCATGCTCCTACATGCAGATTTGAAGTTTCTACATATTCCGCGATCTGCTGCGATTTGGTGCGAAACGTGTTATTTACGTGCGAAATGCTTTAAACAAGGAGCAGCACTCTGCTGCCAGCAAGCACACGCTCCGACATGCAGATTTGAAGTTTCTACATATTCCGCGATCTGCTGCAAACTGGTGCGAAACGTGTTATTTACGTGCGAAATGCTTTAAACAAGGTGCAGCACTCTACTGCCAGCAAGCGCACGCTCCGACATGCAGATTTGAAGTTTCTACATATTCCGCGATCTGCTGCAAACTAGTGCGAAACGTGTTATTTACGTGCGAAATGCTTTAACCAAGGTGAAGCACTCTGCTGCAAGCCACCATACGCTCCGATATGCAGATTTGAACTTTCTACAGATTCCGCGATCTGCTTCGAACTCGTGCGAAACGTGTTATTTACGTGCGAAATGCTTTAAACAAGTGCAGCACTCTGCTGCAAGCCAGCACACGCTCCGATATGCAGATTTGAACTTTCTACAGATTCCGCGATCTGCTGCGAACTTGTGCGAAACGTGTTATTTACGTGCGAAATGCTTTAAACAAGGTGCAGCACTCTGCTGCCAGCAAGCTCACGCTCCGACATGCAGATTTGAAGTTTCTACATATTCCGCGATCTGCTGCGAATTGGTGCGAAACGTGTTATTTACGTGCGAAATGCTTTAAACAAGGTGCAGCACTCTGCTGCAAGCCAGCACACGCTCCGACATGCAGATTTGAACTTTCTACAGATTCCGCGATCTGCTGCGAACTCGTGCGAAACGTGTTATTTACGTGCGAAATGCTTTAAACAAGTGCAGCACTCTGCTGCCAGCAAGCACACGCTCCGACATGCAGATTTGAAGTTTCTACATATTCCGCGATCTGCTGCGAACTGGTGCGAAACGTGTTATTTACGTGCGAAATGCTTTAAACAGGGTGCAGCACTCTGCTGCCAGCAAGCGCACGCTCCGACATGCAGATTTGAAGTTTCTACATATTCCGCGATCTGCTGCGAACTGGTGCGAAACGTGTTATTTACGTGCGAAATGCTTTAAACAAGGTGCAGCACTCTGCTGCCAGCCAGCTCACGCTTCGACATGCAGATTTGAAGTTTCTACATATTCCGCGATCTGCTGCAAACTGGTGCGAAACGTGTTATTTACGTGCGAAATGCTTTAAACAAGGTGCAGCACTCTGCTGCCAGCAAGCGCACGCTCCGACATGCAGATTTGAAGTTTCTAGATATTCCGCGATCTGCTGCGAACTCGTGCGAAACGTGTTATTTACGTGTGAAATGCTTTAAACAAGGTGCAGCACTCTGCTGCCAGCCAGCGCACGCTCCGACATGCAGATTTGAAGTTTCTACATATTCCGCGATCTGCTGCGAACTCGTGCGAAACGTGTTATTTACGTGCGAAATGCTTTAAACAAGGTGCAGCACTCTGCTGCCAGCAAGCTCACGCTCCGACATGCAGATTTGAAGTTTCTACATATTCCGCGATCTGCTGCGAACTGGTGCGAAACGTGTTTATTACGTGCGAAATGCTTTAAACAAGGTGCAGCACTCTGCTGCCAGCAAGCACACGCTCCGACATGCAGATTTGAAGTTTCTACATATTCCGCGATCTTCTGCAAACTGGTGCGAAACGTGTTATTTACGTGCGAAATGCTTTAAACAAGGTGCAGCACTCTGCTGCCAGCAAGCTCACGCTCCGACATGCAGATTTGAAGTTTCTACATATTCCGCGATCTGCTGCGAACTCGTGCGAAACGTGTTATTTACGTGCGAAATGCTTTAAACAAGGTGCAGCACTCTGCTGCCAGCAAGCTCACGCTCCGACATGCAGATTTGAAGTTTCTACATATTCCGCGATCTGCTGCGAACTGGTGCGAAACGTGTTATTTACGTGCGAAATGCTTTAAACAAGGTGCAGCACTCTGCTGCCAGCAAGCACGCGCTCCGACATGCAGATTTGAAGTTTCTACATATTCCGCGATCTGCTGCGAATTGGTGCGAAACGTGTTATTTACGTGCGAAATGCTTTAAACAAGGTGCAGCACTCTGCTGCCAGCAAGCACACGCTCCGACATGCAGATTTGAAGTTTCTACAGATTCCGCGATCTGCTGCGAAACTGGTGCGAAACGTGTTATTTACGTGCGAAATGCTTTAAACAAGGTGCAGCACTCTGCTGCAAGCCAGCACACGCTCCGACATGCAGATTTGAAGTTTCTAAGATATTCCGCGATCTGCTGCGAAACTCGTGCGAAACGTGTTATTTACGTGCGAAATGCTTTAAACAAGGTGCAGCACTCTGCTGCCAGCAAGCACACGCTCCGACATGCAGATTTGAAGTTTCTACAGATTCCGCGATCTGCCGCGAACTCGTGCGAAACGTGTTATTTACGTGCGAAATGCTTTAAACAAGGTGCAGCACTCTGCTGCCAGCAAGCTCACGCTCCGACATGCAGATTTGAAGTTTCTACATATTCCGCGATCTGCTGCGAAACTCGTGCGAAACGTGTTATTTACGTGCGAAATGCTTTAAACAAGGTGCAGCACTCTGCTGCCAGCAAGCTCACGCTCCGACATGCAGATTTGAAGTTTCTACATATTCCGCGATCTGCTGCGAACTGGTGCGAAACGTGTTATTTACGTGCGAAATGCTTTAAACAAGGTGCAGCACTCTGCTGCAAGCAAGCACACGCTCCGACATGCAGATTTGAACTTTCTACATATTCCGCGATCTGCTGCGAACTCGTGCGAAACGTGTTATTTACGTGCGAAATGCTTTAAACAAGGTGCAGCACTCTACTGCCAGCAAGCACACGCTCCGACATGCAGATTTGAAGTTTCTACATATTCCGCGATCTGCTGCGAACTCGTGCGAAACGTGTTATTTACGTGCGAAATGCTTTAAACAAGGTGCAGCACTCTGCTGCCAGCAAGCTAACGCTCCGACATGCAGATTTGAAGTTTCTACATATTCCGCGATCTGCTGCGAACTCGTGCGAAACGTGTTATTTACGTGCGAAATGCTTTAACCAAGGTGCAGCACTCTGCTGCAAGCCAGCACACGCTCCGACATGCAGATTTGAAGTTTCTACATATTCCGCGATCTGCTGCGAATTGGTGCGAAACGTGTTATTTACGTGCGAAATGCTTTAAACAAGGTGCAGCACTCTGCTGCCAGCCAGGGCACGCTCCGACATGCAGATTTGAAGTTTCTACATATTCCGCGATCTGCTGCGAACTTCGTGCGAAACGTGTTATTTACGTGCGAAATGCTTTAAACAAGGTGCAGCACTCTGCTGCCAGCCAGCACACGCTCCGACATGCAGATTTGAAGTTTCTACAGATTCCGCGATCTGCTGCGAACTGGTGCGAAAAACGTGTTATTTACGTGCGAAATGCTTTAAACAAGGTGCAGCACTCTGCTGCAAGCCAGCACACGCTCCGACATGCAGATTTGAAGTTTCTACATATTCCGCGATCTGCTGCGAAACTGGTGCGAAACGTGTTATTTACGTGCGAAATGCTTTAAACAAGGTCCAGCACTCTGCTGCCAGCAAGCTCACGCTCCGACATGCAGATTTGAAGTTTCTACATATTCCGCGATCTGCTGCGAAACTCGGTGCGAAACGTGTTATTTACGTGCGAAATGCTTTAAACAAGGTGCAGCACTCTGCTGCCAGCAAGCTCACGCTCCGACATGCAGATTTGAAGTTTCTACATATTCCGCGATCTGCTGCGAACTGGTGCGAAACGTGTTATTTACGTGCGAAATGCTTTAAACAAGGTGCAGCACTCTGCTGCCAGCCAGCTCACGCTCCGACATGCAGATTTGAAGTTTCTACATATTCCGCGATCTGCTGCGGAACTCGTGCGAAACGTGTTATTTACGTGCGAAATGCTTTAAACAAGGTGCAGCACTCTGCTGCCAGCCAGCACACGCTCCGACACGCAGATTTGAAGTTTCTACATATTCCGCGATCTGCTGCGAACTGGTGCGAAACGTGTTATTTACGTGCGAAATGCTTTAAACAAGGTGCAGCACTCTGCTGCCAGCAGCCAGCACACGCTTCGACATGCAGATTTGAACTTTCTACAGATTCCGCGATCTGCTGCGAACTCGTGCGAAACGTGTTATTTACGTGCGAAATGCTTTAAACAAGGTGCAGCACTCTGCTGCCAGCAAGCTCACGCTCCGACATGCAGATTTGAAGTTTCTACATATTCCGCGATCTGCTGCGAAAGCGTGCGAAACGTGTTATTTACGTGCGAAATGCTTTAAACAAGGTGCAGCACTCTGCTGCCAGCAAGCACACGCTCCGACATGCAGATTTGAAGTTTCTACATATTCCGCGATCTGCTGCAAACTCGTGCGAAACGTGTTATTTACGTGCGAAATGCTTTAAACAAGGTGCAGCACTCTGCTGCCAGCAAGCACACGCTCCGACATGCAGATTTGAAGTTTCTACATATTCCGCGATCTGCTGCGAACTGGTGCGAAACGTGTTATTTACGTGCGAAATGCTTTAAAACAAGGTGCAGCACTCTGCTGCCAGCAAGCGCACGCTCCGATATGCAGATTTGAAGTTTCTACATATTCCGCGATCTGCCTGGAACTGGTGCGAAACGTGTTATTTACGTGCGAAATGCTTTAAACAAGGTGCAGCACTCTGCTGCCAGCAAGCTCACGCTCCGACATGCAGATTTGAAGTTTCTACATATTCCGCGATCTGCTACGATTTGGTGCGAAACGTGTTATTTACGTGCGAAATGCTTTAAACAAGGAGCAGCACTCTGCTGCCAGCCAGCACACGCTCCGACACGCAGATTTGAAGTTTCTACATATTCCGCGATCTGCTGCGATTTGGTGCGAAACGTGTTATTTA
Organism: Cristatella mucedo; assembly: GCA_009760855.2. Taxonomy (NCBI): domain Eukaryota; kingdom Metazoa; phylum Bryozoa; class Phylactolaemata; family Cristatellidae; genus Cristatella; species Cristatella mucedo. The sequence goes on along the minus strand of WPIO01000371.1, from coordinate 2,224 downwards.
CGTGCGAAATGCTTTAAACATGGTGCAGCACTCTGCTGCCAGCAAGCTCACGCTCCGACATGCAGATTTGAAGTTTCTACATATTCCGCGATCTGCTGCAAACTGGTGCGAAACGTGTTATTTACGTGCGAAATGCTTTAAACAAGGTGCAGCACTCTGCTGCCAGCAAGCTCACGCTCCGACATGCAGATTTGAAGTTTCTACATATTCCGCGATCTGCTGCGAACTAGTCTCTGCTATTGCAGCACTCTGCTGCAAGTTTCTTGCTATTTTGTTGCGATCTGCCGCTCCGAAATGCTTTAAACAACCGGTGCAGCACGCTGCAGATTTCCGAGAAGTTTCTACAGATCCGCGATCTGCTGCGAACTCGTGCGAAACGTGTTATTTACGTGCGAAATGCTTTAAACAAGGTGCAGCACTCTGCTGCCAGCAAGCGCACGCTCCGACATGCAGATTTGAAGTTTCTACATATTCCGCGATCTGCTGCGAACTCGTGCGAAACGTGTTATTTACGTGCGAAATGCTTTAAACAGGTGATGCAGCACTCTGCTGCCAGCAACAGCTCACGCTACGACATGCAGATTTGAAGTTTCTACATATTCCGCGATCTGCTGCTAACTGCGAATTGGTGCGAAACGTGTTATTTACGTGCGAAATGCTTTAAACAAGGTGCAGCACTCTGCTGGGAGCAAGCACACGCTCCGACATGCAGATTTGAAGTTTCTACATATTCCGCGATCTGCCGCGAACTGGCGTGTTTACTATGTGCGAAATGCTTTAAACAAGTTGCAGCACTCAGCTGCGAGCACGCACACGCTCCGACATGCAGATTTGAAGTTTCGACATATTCCGCGATCTGCTTCGAACTTGTGCGAAACGTGTTATTTACGTGCGAAATGCTTTAAACAAGGTGGCAGCATTCTGCTGCCAGCAAGCTTACGCTTCCGACATGCAGATTTTGAAGTTTCTACATATTCCGCGATCTGCTGCAAACTGGAGCGAAACGTGTTATTTACGTGCGAAATGCTTTAAACAAGGTGCAGCACTCTGCTGCCAGCCAGCTCACGCTCCGACATGCAGATTTGAAGTTTCTACATATTCCGCGATCTGCAGCGATTTGGTGCGAAACGTGTTATTAACGTGCGAAATGCTTTAAACAAGGTGCAGCACTCTGCTGCGAGCAAGCACACGCTCCGACATGCAGATTTGAAGTTTCTACATATTCCGCGATCTGCTGCGAACTCGTGCGAAACGTGTTATTTACGTGCGAAATGCTTTAAACAAGGTGCAGCACTCTGCTGCCAGCAAGCCCACGCTCCGACATGCAGATTTGAAGTTTCTACATATTCTGCGATCTGCTGCGAACTCGTGGGAAACGTGTTATTTACGTGCGAAATGCTTTATACAAGGTGCTGCACTCTGCTGCCAGCCAGCCCACGCTCCGACATGCAGATTTGAAGTTTCTATATATTCCGCGATCTGCTGAGAACTCGTGCGAAACTAGTTGTTTACGTGCGAAATGATTTAAACATGGTGCTGCACTCTGCTGCCAGCAAGCACATGCTCCGACATGCAGATTTGAAGTTTCTACGTATTTAGCGATCAGCCGCGAACTCGTGTGAAACGTGTTATTTACGTGCGAACTGCTTTAAACAAGGTGCAGCACTCAGCTGTGAGCAAGCACACGCTCCGACATGCAGATTTGAAGTTTCTACATATTCAGCGATCTGCCGCAAACTCGTGCGAAACGTGTTATTTACGTGCGAAATGCTTTAAACAAGGTGCAGCACTCTGCTGCCAGCCAGCGCACGCTCCGACATGCATATTTGAAGTTTCTACAAGATTTCGCGATCTCGATCTGCTGCGAACTCTGCTGTCGACGTGTTTATTTACGGGCCGAAACACTGCTTAAAATCAACATGGTTGAGCACTTCTGCTGCCAGCCCGCAAAATGGCGCTCCGATATGCAGTATTTGAAACTTTCTACACAGACTACCGCGATCTGCAGCGCATTTGGTGCGGGAAGACGTCGGGTTATTTACGGTGAGCGAAAATGCTTTAAACAAGTGCAGCACTCTGCTGCCATCAGCGAAAAAACAAAAACCAAAAGCTACGACATGCATATTTGCCGTTTCTATCTAACATTGTACGGCGAGTCTTCTGCGAAGTGGTGCGACAAACGTGTTTAGTTTACGTGCGAAAATGCTTCTAAACACTGTGCCGC
>WPIO01000370.1:0-66746 GCA_009760855.2 Cristatella mucedo | reverse complement strand
CTTCTGCAACTCACTGCTTACTGGCCTACCAGCATGTGCGATCAGGCGATTGCAGCTGGTGCAAAACTCTGCAGCTTGGCTTGTCTGTCGTGAGCGTCGCCGATGCCACATTACTCCACTTCTCGCCGACCTGCACTGGCTACCAGTGAGGCAACGGATTGACTTCAAGGTTTTGTCGCTCACTTTTAGGTCTCTTCATTCTATGGCTCCAGCCTATCTCGCAGATATACTACCCCATCAGGCCAAGCATCGTACCACTCGCTTTTCGGAATCCAACAGTCTGGAAAAACCTCATACAAACCTTAAATCCTTTGGAGACCGTGCATTTAGTTCATACGCTCCCAAAGCCTGGAACTCCCTCCCGACCTGCGTCAGAACATCCCCTGACCTGACCACATTTAAAAGAAACTTAAAAACACACCTATTTAGGACAGCATTTAGTGGGTCCCTGTGATTCTTCATTGATTTGCCTATGCGTGCTGACACTGTGCATGCTGCCACTAACCACATTTGCATGCTGACCCTGTGCATGTAACCCCTAACCATATTATTTATTTTGTTTGTTTTTCAAGCATGATTTTACTTACTATTTTATTGCATATCACTTTGCAGCAAATGTAAAGCGCCTAGAAAGAGATTAATTTCTCTGAGGGCGCTTTATCAAGTGCAATATTATTATTATTATTATTACCAATACAGCTTTCACTCAGTTGCTAGGAACAGGTGCTTCGTAGAACTGCCCTGGGCTCGGTTTAGTTGGCTGTGACGGCACGGCTTTGGTGTGATGGCATCCAGGGTCTGTCTGACCTGTGGTCACGGCCCCGACGTGTAGTGACGATAGGTCACTAGGGCTCATGAAAGTTGGCCGTCTAAGCCGAAATGATGGGCACTCCCTATCTTGCCGAGTTACGTATCAGGGTTGGTGCAGGCATGCTCACACGAAGCGGCCACTCACAAAGCGCAACATGTACCCAAGGCCTGAGCAGAGCCGGATAGCCTACTAGTTGTTGTAGCTGTATATTCTGCGTCCCCACTGTAGCAAGTGGTCCAGTAGTCTTCCTCTTTCGGCTGAAGCTCTTGACTAGGATAGATGTCGACCACAACTATTCAAGAAGTTATTCGGCTAGCTGGATCTTTGACAGCATACACTGGTACTCCTTTGACAGAGTCGGTGCAACGGCAGAACTGAGGAAGCCGATTGACCGTGGAATCGTTTGTTCTCACTTCCTGCCTGACCTCTCGCCCCTATTGTTTACTTTGCGGTTGATCCTCCCTGTAGACTTGTATAGTAGTCTTTTCTGCACCTAATGGGTGTATTATATAAAGCGTTGTATACCCGGTCGATCGCCCTTGAACTACTGCTTCCGAATGCCTCGCTTGTGCACCTCGAACGGGCATAGATAGTAGAGGACAGTAGCAGAAATAGGTTAGCCCCCTGGGATCTCGGCTCCATAACTAGGCTGAAACAGAAAAAGATGAGTCGTACAACGATAGATGCTTGATCCGGAAGTTGATATCAGCTTTGACAGAGGTGTGTGTGTGGTCACGGATCATCAGGTAAGGAATTAACCAGGGAGTAATTAGGGAGATGGTTGATCTTCGACATCAGCATTTTTTGATTGAGCAGATGAGATTTTACAATGTCTTTATATAAGCTAGATTGGCCTTTGCTAAAATCGATTTAACCTGCTGCCGAGAAATTAGGAACGGTTTCCTTAGAGACTATTATTAAAAAAATATAAATGAATGCCTGAATTAAATAAATAAACATGACGTTTTGCTGAACAGAAGGTCTATTTATAAAGCGGCAGATCAAATGAGCCTTGAGTGCTATGCATTCGATGCTCCCAGCCGGCATTGAGAGCTTCTGCACTTGAATCCAGTCGATGTAGATTCGATATAGTTAAATAGAAGTAACTTTGGCACTGTGCAAGCCTGAACCTTTCCGGAAGATTAGATCGAAATTAGTCGTGTGCGGTCCTTCGCGCCGAGCTCTTGATACGTAGGTGAGTGGGCTAGTGATGTTGGTGCACTGAATTAGACTGGCAGGTGTGGCCTCCATGTTGACTGATGGAGCTGTCTCGCCATGTTGACACGTTATTTGAAGTGCCGAGCTTCTGGGTAAGTAAAGTACTTTTACCTCAGTGCTACAAACATTAGGAATCACATGTAGCCAGCCCAAATTCGTTTCCTTAACTAATTCTAACTAACTTTAACTAATTCTTAACTAATTCTCTGATTCCCCTCTGTAGCTACAGAAAAAAGGCCAGAGAAGTCAATATATTCTCTCTTACTAGACTGGAGCATTGCCGTGTCAGCTTCAGCTCGGGATTTATAAGTCTCTTACGAAAACTTGGGACGTTTTAATGTTTCTATACAAATGAAAATGCCACGAGGAGTTTGGTGTTTATATTCACTTTAACTCTCTTAACATATGGGAAAGTCATGACAAAATCTGGGAAAGAGAGTCGATCGTTAGACTCGTCAGCATTAGTAGTTTAAGCAAATAGTACAGAAGTCACTGTCAGGAAATAGAAAGAATGATTGATTAGGGTCGGTTTCAGGCACTGCTAGCGACTTGAGCTACAGTAAATTCAGTAATTAGTTTTCAGAAAGAAGTCTCGACACATGGATGCTGTTATTATAATCATACTAATAATAATGCATTCGATAAAAGTCTACTCGGAGAACACAATCTCTTCCTTAGCACTCTACATGTGCTGCGAAGGAAGCACAATAAAATAGTTATTAGTTGTACACTCACTGACATCAGGTGTGACATGATTAGGGGTGATGGGCACAGGGTCAGCATGCTAATTTGGTTTGCTGCAGCATAAACAGTGTCAGTATTCTTACACAGATAAAATACGACTTGATTGCTTCCGATATATGCCTCACAAATTGATGCTTTTCAGTTAATATTTAAATGCAGTTGATTTAGGGGATGTCATTCCACAATTTGGAAGCGTTGTCCAGGCTGTAAGAGCAAGTGTTGTCCAGGCTTTAAGAGCACAGTAACTAATTGCACGGTTCTCGAAAGATTTGATGTCTTGACGATCGGCAAGTGATTAGATACCGAAAACCTATTGGTAGTATGCCGAATCTGGTAGAGGAGTTGATTTGATAGGCAGGCTGGAGCCAAAAATTGAAGGGATCTGAAAATGAGTGAGAAGAGCTTGAATTCTGCAGATTGCTTGACGGGGAGCCAGTGCAGGTCGATGAGAAGTAGTGGTATGTGGTTACTGCAACTCTCAAGGTAGATGAGCGTAGCTGCAAGTTCTTGTAAAAGCCGTAAGTGCCTGGTTGCAGACGCCGATTACCCAGCAAGCAATGAGTTACAGAAGTCAAGACGGGATGACAGAAATGCAAGTATCAATTTAGATGTGGGATCTCTGTCTGAACAAGACCGAATTTTAACAATGTTATGCAGCTCAAAGTAGACGGACTTGGCTGTGGACCTGACGTGATCGTATAATGCAAAGTCGCTTTCAATAGGACACCTGGATTTCATGCAAATGAAACAGGTCATGGGCTGGAAGAGCCGATAGTGAGCCTTAACGTTACCCATTTCCGAATTTCACTTGGTTCGCCTTTAACTAGTAAGTCGGTTTAATCACCATTCAATTTATAAAATGTGCTGCAATTTGTGTATGGAGCTCATCAATCGACGAAACAACAAAATTGAGAGAATTCGACACGCCGGACGGGTGAAAATGATTAAATAAAACGCACACCTGAGGGCTATCTACGCTGAAATGAAAGTCTGAAACGTGCCTAGACGTCAAGTCGGCAAGACGGAGAGTATACAGCGAAACCTGACACTTAGCCCTCGTGTACAGTATACTTCGGTGGTTCTTCAGATGTACTGTCGTCATTCAAATCCTCACTCTGGAGATTGAGGTGGGACCTAAACCATTGCAATTCAGTTCCATTCACACCCTGGCAAAGTGAGAGGCCCTGTGTAAGAGCTTGACGATCCACGCAATAAAAGGCTGCCGTCAGATGAAGCGAAATAACCAGAGACTATGCCTAAGTCGGCTATCCTAAGTAGGTTGTTATACACCCGAAGCGATTTTGACACTGTGAAGTGATTAGCTTTAATACTCGAGTGGAGCTTACTTGCAAAGGTTTGAGGTTTCAAGTTTCAGCAAGTCTGCCACGACTCTTTCCAGTATCTTTGATAAGTACAGTACAGGAGAGAAAACGTGGAAGTCGCTCAATGTTTCTTAGTCAAGTGTTACTATCTTGAGTTGCGACCGTAATGGCCTTAGTGGTCTTTTTGAAAGGGGCAGGGACATAACCTGAGGCTAACAACGTATTTATTACGTTCTGGATGCATGGCAGTAGCACATCTTGCTGTGTAAAAGCAGGGCGCTAAGAATATAGTCTAGAGGACTTAAACATTTTGTCGCTCACTTTTAGGTCTCTTCATTCTATGGCTCCAGCCTATCTTTCAGATATAATACCCCATCAGGCCAAGCATCGTACCACCCGCTTTTCGGAATCCAACAGTCTGGAAATACCTCGTACAAACCTTAAATCCTTTGCAGACCGTGCATTCAGCTCGTATGCTCCCAAAGCCTGGAACTCCCTCCCGACCTGCATCAGAACATCCCATGACCTGACCACATTTAAAATAAACTTAAAAACACACCTATTTAGGACAGCATTTAGTGGGTCCCAGTGATTCGTCCTTGATGTGCTTATGCGTGCTGACACTGTGCATGTTGCCACTAACCACATTTGCATGCTGACCCTGTGCATGTCACCCCTAACCATATTATTCATTTTGTTTGTTTTTCAAGCATGATTTTTCTTACTATTCAATTGCATATCACTTTGCAGCAAATTTAAAGCGCCTAGAAAGAGATTAAGTTCTCTGAGGGCGCTTTAGCGAGTGCAATATTATTATAATATTATTATTTGATTGGGATGTGACCGTCAGAACGAGGTCCTTAGTGGCCTCCCTAACTTTAGGCATGATGATATTGATCAAATTAATTGACAGAATTCCGTCGCTTTACTGCCAGAACCCAGAGAAGCAATCAGGTAGATCGTCCTAATGATGGCTCGATGAGGTGCTAGCATCGGAAAGGTGAAGGAGATGGTTTGCATTAGACATCAGCATTTGCTGATTATGCTTTAGTGACTGAATGATGCTTTGTTATAAGTTAGAATCGTCCTTTAGTAGGATCGATCGGTATTTATAGTAGTCCTCGTTTACCAATTAGCTTCAGTCCTGATTATTTATAAATCTTTTTAAGCTTAATTTTTAGTAGACCTAGCTAGTTTAATGTCTGTGGTTAACCATAGGCTGCCTGGGCGAGGGCTCACTCTATGTTTAGCTTGAGGTGCACAATCACTTAGCATGACATGTTGTGTCGTCTAGAAGCAATATACCTTTGATAACAGGTTAACAGAGGGATTGAGCAGCTGAGGCCAAGCAGACATTCTGTCATGAATATCATCGATGTCAATAGTTTTTAGGTTTTGTGATTTTCAGGTGATTTTAGAAAAGGAGAAGAACGGCATGCCCTGTAGACTGACGGACTTTAACGTGGTCAGACAAGCAGAATTTGGTAATTATCGGTGGTGGTAGCCTGCAGATGTAATAGAAAATTTGATCGTGTGTGAGACCCTTGATGAGAGTAGGGCGAAGCTGGTGGGCCACAAGTGACAATGAGTCGGTGAGTTCATGAAATTTAGTGCCAAAGGCCTGAAATAAGACATCATTATAAAAGCTGATATGACTCATTACGGTTACGGATAAATTTCCTAGACGCAGATCATAAATAAGATCAGGGAAATCTGAGATAAAGGAGGATTCGGTGCCTCAAAAACAATAGACTGCTACCAACATTGGTAGGTTGTTATCGGGTGAACCAGAAAACAATAGTTCGTTAGACTACTTCTGAGGGCCTGAAACGGATTTAAAATGAAGGACGAGCATGTAATAACAGCGATTGCATCTATACTTTTCATTGATTCAGGAGTGCGAAAAAATAAGCCTGTTGGGTGCATTGCTAATGGTCAGGTGATATGCCAATTTTGGTCGAGTTTCTGTCAAGGAGAGTTAGTCGAGGGCTTTTCTGAAATAACACAGCTTATGATTGGATTCATTACACATTGAGCGAGTATTCCAAAGACGAGAGCTGTGGTGGGCTCCGACGTTATATGATATCTGATGACAACTAAATGTAAGAGAAATTTAAAGCTAAGCACAAGAGAGAATGCGTGAAAGGATATTGTTTGTGAATCAAGAAAAAATGTTGCCAATGCAGCGCATTTTTTTCGATAACTTGCTAAACAAATGAAATCTTTCCTTGGTATTCATCTTGAAAAATTCTGTTTTAGCTGACAACTAAAATGAGCAAGAGGAGTAACATTCTGATGGCTACTCAATTACTCAGAAAGTGTAAATCGATTCATGATTAAAAAAGAATGCTAAAATAAGGCCCGCTTAAATTTTGCATGTATGTTGAGGCTAACTAATGAAAAATTAAAATTTTCTATACACATCTAACCTCTTAACGCTTGTGGTTGAGCCTTACCCCTATCCTGGTCGCAGCTTCGGAGTCACTGGTTGCAAGTAACCTGCCTATTAGTTACGATCATGCATACCTATCATCTTTTTGTTATGGCAGTTCTAATTCACTCCTAAATGGTAGTGGGGCTCCTTAATCAGCTGTGGAAGAGCGAAACAAAAAGCACCCAAATGTTGAGTAACTCCACACGGACACAGAGAGAATGTAAGTGTCAACCGGTAAAGTTTTATATAGTGCACTTACAGCCTAAGCGGCTTTCTGTAGGCCTTTGGTTGACTTACGACTACGTCTCATGCAAAAAAAAGAGAAATGACGGTGCATAGCACAGTCAGGAGAGCAGTTTTGGTGGTGAGTAACATGGAAGTAGCATTGTAAACCACTGAAAGGATATGGCATAATCGCCAGAAGACTAGTAGTAGTCGTTGGGTAGTAATCATGGAAGCTAGTTCCACAGTCCAGATCCTTCGGCACACAATTAAAAAAGCTTATGACTATGACGTTAACATGGCAAGCTCCGCAAAACCAAGGCTCTGGAAACCAAGCAGCAGACAGTACGGGACAGCCTATTACCCTGTGCATGTCACCCCAAACCATATTATTCATTTCGTTTGTTTTTCAAGCATGATTTTACTTACCATTCAATAGAATTTCACTTTACAGCAAATGTAAAGCGCCTAGAGTTTTCTAAACCTTAACGATGATAAAACTAACTTACTAGTTATGTGCAAACCCAGTGTGATCCAGAGATTGGAAAGGCTGACTCTCAAAATTTGCTCTGCCAGCATATCTTCAGTTGAATCAGCTCGAAATCCATGTGTCATATTCCAAAGCGACCTCTCGTTAGACGACCACATCAGCTCCACAGTCAAATTCGCCTATTTTCAGCTTCATGACATTGCTAAAATTTGGGCTTGTTTGGATAAAGATACCACATCTAAGTTGGTCCATGCATACGTGACATCCCGTCTCGACTTCTGCAACTCACTGCTTACTGGCCTACCAGCATGTGCGATCAGGCGATTGCAGCTGGTGCAAAACTCGGCAGCTAGACTTGTTTGCCGTGAGCTTCGCAGTTGCCACATTACTCCACTTCTCGCCGACCTGCACTGGCTACCAGTCAAGCAACGGATTGACTTCAAGGTTTTGTTGCTCACTTTTAGGTCCCTTCATTCTATGGCTCCAGCCTATCTGTCAGATATACTACCCCAGTGCATTTAGTTCATATGCTCCCAAAGCCTGGAACTCCTCCCGACCTGCATCAGAACATCCGCTGACCTGACCACATTTAAAAGGAACCTAAAAACACACCTATTTAGGACAGCATTTAGTGGATCCCTGTGATTCGTCTTTGATGTGCTTATGCGTGCTGACACTGTGCATGCTGCCACTAACCACATTTGCATGCTGACCCTGTGCATGTCACCCCTAATCATATTATTCATTTCGTTTGTTTTTCAAGCATGATTTTACTTACCATTCAATTGCATTTCACTTTACAGTAAATGTAAAGCACCTAGAGAGAGATTAAGTTCTCTGAGGGTGCTTTATCAAGTGAATTATTATTATTATTATTATTATTATTATTATTAACCGGCGCTCATTGACTTCTCAAAGTTGTACCAATATTTACTAGCAAAGAAAAACTCCAGCTTTCATAAAATATCGTCGATTAAGGATAGCGCGAATCATCACGCTTTTGTCCAACAGTAACTATCACCATCTCGCTTCGTTGTTTGCTCCTCACCTTAAAATCTATGTGGTTTTGTAACGTAATGCACCTCCTTCTGTAACTCCAGAGACATATATAGACTAATTGGGTGTTACAGTGGAGAGTTTTGTATAGCTCACTCTAATCCAAGACGGCTTTAGGTATGCATTCGGTAGTCTTCATCTCACACATCAATGAGAAAGTGGAAAGAATAGCAGAATCAGTAGAGCAGTACATCTAGTTAGTGGAGTGGAAGTAGCACCTCACAATGGCTGAAAAGGTGCAACCATAGTCGGCCGCAGGGGAGTATTTGTCGTTACATAAAAGTTGTGCAAGCAAGTTCCACAGTCTAGGACCTGCAGAACTAAAGCTACTGTCGCTAACGGTCTATAAGAGGAGGAATGAAACGGCTAATTTATTGTCCACCCAGGACCTGAGGGCCAAAAAAGGCTGAAACTGATGCACCAGTTCAGCTAAGTACGAAGGAGCCGAGACATGGCGGTTTTTGTGGCTCAGCCTGAAAACGTTGCTCTATATCCGTTGATTAATCGGTAGCGATCCTAGCTCTATTAGCAAAAGAAACACGTGATCAAACCTCTGGGACCCTAAGACTAGCCTTGCAGTCATGTTTTCAGCCATTTACCATGGCCTAGTTGCTTTATTTTGGTACCCCAGCCAATAGAGAATTACAATAATCAAGCCGAGACATGACTAAGGAGCTCGTTAAATGTTTATAACCCACTGTGGAAGACAGCACCTAATATTGTTTAAGGATCGGACGTGATGGCTACCTGTGGAAATAGTCTCCTAAATGAAGTAGTAAAATGGAGGCAGTTGTCGAAAACGACGCCTAATTTTCCAGCACATGGTGATGGTCATACAACAGCATCACCTATTAGAAGAGCAAAGTTTTTTAATCCAGCCACACGTTTAAGGTGTCCTATGAGCAGCACTTCGGTTTTATCGTCGTTCAATTTCAGCAAGTTTTTCGATATTCAGGATTGAATATCGGCAAGGCAACTATTCAGTTTCTCAGTTGCTGCAGCAGATTCAGACGGTTTAAATGACAAATACAACTGAGTATCGGCAGCATAGAAGTGATATCCTACTCCAAGGGCCTAAATCGCTTTTCCGAGAGGTTGTGTATAAATAGAGACAGCAATGGACCGAGTACAGACCCTTAAGTGACTACACAGGTGACCCGTCTGGTGTGTGAGACCTGACCCCCACACGACACGGACTGAACACGATGAGACAAGTACGATTTAAACCATGCCAGTGCCTAGTCTGCCAGACCGACCGTTGTTCTAAATCGTTCAAGTAGAACATCGAGATCAATGGTGTCAAAGGCAGCTAATATCTTGCCGAGCTAGGGCACTGGGATTACCTTAGTCGTTGCCAATAGTAATGTCATTGGTAACACGGTGGAGAGCGTCCTCAGTGGGGTTCTGCCTCTTACACTTGTTGGCTGTGTGGCCGACATTTCATTATTTTTAAAATGTGCAATCAGATGCTGAGCTACAATTTTTTAACAATCCTTGACAAGAAAGAAAGAAGGGAAACCGTGTGATAGTTTAAAAGGAGCTCTGTATCTAATCTATGCCTTTTAAGAAGAGATCTGTCGATCGCCGATTTGATGGACTAGTTTACAACCCTTCTCCCATTGTGGTAAGAAAAATCTTGGTTATTGCAGGGCTAAGTTAATGTATCGATGAAAACACAGAGATGATGCAATTAGGTCTTAATGAGCTGAGCACTGTTTGCTGGACCTTATTTAAGAAAAGTCACATATTGTGGATCCACAATTGTTTTACTCGACTGGGGCTTAGGGGAGGCACGAATGCACACGATTTGTATAGTAAAGGAGGCTGCAAACTATTCGCATGAGGCGTTAATATTTGGGGAGTCAGACTTGTCAGCATTTGCCAGTAAATTATGTTACTATCTTATAAATCTGTTGTGTGTCCAACTAGTGGATATTCAGTTTTCGAGTAAAAAAGAAGCCCTGAATTTTTTAAGCCTCCGGGTGCAAACTTGAAGGAAGTCTTTGAAATACTAGAGCTGCATCAGACCCTGATTTCTTTAAACGACGTTCAAGCTTGAGCTTAACACAGCGCGTCTTATGAAGTTTGTTGAAAATTAAAAGGAATCTCCACCACTCTGTGCACGGATAGAATGAACGGAAGCATGCCTGGAAAGACCACTCCTAAGTGTTAGGCTCACTGCATCATTGAGAGAATAGAGGCTGTCGGTCGTTTCTGGGTGGAGGTCAAGGACACCTGAACCACAAACGGATTTTAAAAATGTGTCAATGCCGCTCATTTTCCAGTTAGGTCACTGGACATGTTCGACGCTGCCCTGTACATACAAGGGAGCAGGAAAATTAAACGAGACTAAACTATAATTCGAGAGGGTCATTGGGTACACCTCAACGTCATAGGGGAAGATATCCTTGGCAATCACTGGATCTAGAATATGGCCACCAATGTGGGTGGAACGATTAACATGTTGGAACAAATCACAATTTTCCTGGCAGTCAAGAAATGAGCCGACCTGGCCATTCACAGGATTGTCAACGTGAATATTGAAGCCTCCACCATACAGTAACTGAGTGCCACACAGGAATAATTTAGCTAAGAATTCTCACTTGTGTGAAAAAGTTTAGACGGCCGGAAGAAGGTCTTTATATCTCAAGGATGAGAGACATCGTCTTTGATGAGGACCTGATAGTAAGTGATTCAAACTATGGCCCATGCAAAAGACTGTGCATCGTTTAGTCAAAGGATTAATGAAAAAAATGCACATTTGCCCACAACCTTGTCAGGACGCATAAACTGTTTAAATGAGAACCCGGATGGGGTGACCTAAGATATACAGCTACTGGAACAAGGCGTTATCTAAGGCAATGGATCGACTTCAAAGTTTTGTCGCTCATTTTTAGGTTACTTCATTCTTTGGCTCCATCTATCTCTCGAATCTACTCCCCCATAAGGCCATTCATAGTACCTCCGGCTTTTCGGAATCTAACAGTCTATCAATACCCGGTACAAACCTGAAATCCTTTGGAGACCGTGCATTTAGTTCGTATTTTTTCAAAGCCTAGAACTCCCTCCAGAATTGCATCGAAACGTCCCCTGAATTGACCCCATTTAAAAAGAAGTGAAAAGCACACCAGTTTAGGACAGCATTTAGTGGGTCCCAGTGATTCGTCCTTCGTATGCTTATGCTTGCTGACACTGTGCATGCTGCTACTAACCACATTTGCAAGCTGACCCTGTGCACGTCAACCCTAAGCATGTTATTCGTGTCGTTTATCAAGCATGATATTACTCACCATTCAATCGAGTTTCCCTTTGCAGCTAATGTAAAGCGCCTAGAACGAGATTGAGTGCTCTGAGGGTGCTTTATCAAGTGCATTATAATTTTATTATCAAAGTTTCGGTAAGCAAAAGTGCATCTAGGTTCTCCGGGACCACCTGATCGCGATGAGTAACCCCTTAGTTTTTAGCGTGCAAACTCTTAGTTGGTGGAATTTCAGAGGCTGTCCCACAACTGTTCGAAACCGATGAATTGGCTTACATTGCAGTCGGGGTGTTGCCGGCCCATCAGACTGTGTATTTTAGAATTTTAATTGGATCTTAGCAACAGTAGCTGGTCGACATTCCACAGCATGCTGAGGGACGGCAAGTACTATTCAGTGCTTTAAACATACCGGCCGTGGGTGGGATAGGCGAGCTGTTGATAGGGTGAATGCAGGATGCAGTAAGATTTGTGCAGACCTGCGACGGAAATATCACAGTTAGGTATTGACTAATGGCGGCATCACACCATCTGCTAAGCAGATTCGGTTTTGAGCTGCACATCTGAAAACAGTTCGTAAGCTGTCACAGTGAAAACAGCAGCTGAACAACCGATGGAATCACAGAGAAGTTCACGGCCAAAGTCCACACCATGCTAGGAGTCGCCCTTGGCCGCTCTCTAGCCCAGAGAGGAATAGGTTAGCTCAGCCTTATGTGTATTGAATGGATGAATATTATCGAACGAAGCCTGAAGTACTGGGTGCTTCCGAAGCTTCACGATAGGTATGTTTTTTACTAATGTCTGTTCTCTACCTCAATCTTATGTGACTCTCAAGTGACTGTAACGGATTTGACTTCTACTCAAACGACCAACAACAGCACTTAGGCAGGGGTACCTCCAAGCCACCCAATACAACGAACAATCCCAAATCCCTTACTGCTTTTATTAGTGACACAGATACTTCAATTTCAGAAAAACGTTTTGAAGTAAAGTAAAAGCTTCTCCTTATTTACTAGTAAATCAGGTATGAATCATGTACTAAATCGCTTAACACTGAAAATCAGCTAGGTTTAGTTATTAGGTTGCTCTGTAAAGGCTCTTTGCAGACATTCATCGCATAGTTTCTGCTAGATATGTATTTATTGTATCAGTACATGCACCACATTTAGAAGGCTTAAACAGCACATGCTTCAAGATTTCTTCTACGCGGAAGCTAAACTTATTATATTAGCCCCAATCGTCTGTCAGGCGATGTTCGGTGTAAACTGTGTATAGTAGTACACCGAGAACTGACTGAGTGGAGTCCGCGTCGATTGCTGGTCTTTTCGTGAGACTTGACCACCACATGGCAGGATAAACCATTATTGGAAATGCATGAATTGAATCGTGTTAAAACCTACTTCATCGTACACGCATGAACGTTTCTTTTTCTAGCTTTTGGTCACTACTATTCCAGTCAAGTTGTCAAATTTATCAAAATACAATTCCCCTAAATTCTGCTATCTGACCTTTCTCAAAGAAGAACTGACGGCATCGTTCGGAAATATTTATAATGGAAAACATTTCATCTATATTGTTTTCAATGCGCATCGGAATCAAAAGAGCAAATCGTGTCAGATTATAAATGGGAATTTGTGTGCTGGGTTTTTAATTATAGACTATGTCCCAGTAATTCGTCCTTCATGTGCTTATACATGCTGACACTGTGCATGCTTCCACTAACCCACTTGCATGCTGACCCTGTGCATATCACCCCTAACCACGTTGTTCGCGTTGTATATCAAACATGATATTACACAGGATTCAATCGCGTTTCTCTTTGCAGCTAAAGTAAAACGCGTAGGAGGAGATCGAGTTCTCTGACGGCACTTTATCAAGTGCATTATTATAGTTGTCAGCGGGTGAAGACCACAGAGGTGATGGTAAACGGTCTTCAGGAGGCGAACTCGGTTTACTAGATCTTATCAACGCAGCCTCATTGCATACAGAAACCTCAGAAAATCCTTAAAGGAAGATCACAGCGTGCGATTCAGCAGTTGGTGGAGTCCGACGGGGCTTTATGGATTCACGAATTTGCATAATTTTAATTAAGGAGGCTGAAAGCTTTTTCACAGAGCCGTTAATATCTGAAGAGTGAGACCTCTTAGCATTTGCATAATTTCTTTTTCGTTCTCTAATAAAGTCTGCTTAGGGTCCGACTCGTAGGACTTCGTTTTTTAAATGAAAAAAGATGCTGCAGTTTTTTTAAGCTTCCGGGTATAGACTTGAAGGAGTCTTTGAAGTTGACTAAAGCTTCATCAGACTCGGACGTCATAAAAGGCTTTCAAGCCGACTCGTAGCAAGGCGCATCTATTGAAGCTGTTTTCGTTAATCTATTGGAATCTTCACGATTCTGTACACGGAGAGAATGCATGGGAGCAGGTGTGTCAAGATTCACTCCTTAGTGTGACGTTCACTGTATCAGTGATGGCATCGAGGCTGTTGGTCGAGTCTAGGTGCAGATCAAGAAGGCCTTAATACCATACATATTTAAAAATGGCTATGATCAATGCTATTTAAGGTATGTCGCTGGACAAACACAACATTGACTGTATATACAACAGATCAGTAATAGTAAACAAGGCCACAAATGCTCCAGCAGGGTCAGCAGGCACACCACATGGCAGTTGTAGCAGAGTTCCTTGCGACTAACGCGATATGACGAGATCTAGGATATGGCAACCTCACGTGAGTGGTATGGTTAACGTGTTGGACGAAACCAAATTTTCTAGACAGCCGAGAAACTAACAGACCTGGCTGTAGCTTGGGTTGGCTACATGAATGTTAGAGTATACTGTAATCACAAACGGCCTTTTTGAAGTAACTATGATTTTCTTTTGAGATCTCAGAAAAATCTTCTGGAAACAAATTTAGACAGCCAGAAGCAGGTAGGTTTCGGTAGGTTTCGGTAAGTAGAAAGGCTTATTGCAGAAATGTGGCCAGGCTCTAGTGGATAGCCGGATCTCGGATAAGTTTCGGTTTAAGTGAGCCAACGTTTAACAGCAAAATTTAAAAGGCGGTCCAACAACTGCACCGCCGATTAACTGGCTTGCACTTAAGTGGCTCGTTTCAGGCTCGGCAGACATAGAAACTTCATGGCACAGCAAGGCATAGCGAGTCAGCCACTTCCACAGTGAGTGCTAATAAGTGCTTGAAACTGATGGGTCTTGAGTTTGATAGTCGAGCTGTGGATAGGGCAAACGCAGGATGCAGGGAGATTCCTACTGCTTCACCGAACAAGGCCCTTGGGTAGTTATCGACTAACGCTGGCATCGCACCTCATGCTAAGGAGGTCCTGTTTTGATTAGAAAAAACGAGGACACCTCATGAACAATTATAGCAAAGATAGCTACGAAATACCCGAAGGTATCTCGAAGAAGACAGGGGAAAGTCTACACAATGCTTGGATGGGAAATTAAAGAGCCCTTTGGTGTTGAAGGTGGGAATGTGTCAGTGCACGTCAATATTGTATCTCAATTCGTTTTAATTTCAAAAAATTAGATAATATATTTTAGTCAGCGACTATTGAAATTTTAGGGTTCAACAAAAAAACTTAAATAAATTACATTGTAAGCGCTTGTGTAGAAAGCATTTTCTCCTCTCAGTCTTCATACTGAACTTCTATGGTCCATTCGTCTATACTTACTATCTCTCAGCTTTAACTTTGCCTTCAATCTGGAGCTTAAGTCATATATCTTCGCCTCCTGACATAGAGCGCTCCAACGTGCGGTCTTGTTCGTTGCAGAATTCTTCCGAAAACCGAAGTTCTTGCGAACATCGCATACGGAAACGATACAGTTAAGACCTGTTTGAAGCTATTCTGATTGTTATTTGACCGCAGCGCCTAAGAAATTACGTGCCTATGGACATCTAAACACTTATCGCTTCGGGCTGCTGGGTCTCCACGCCGGCGGCTGCCTTAGCTTTGCCGGCGGCTAGTAACCTGCTTGTTAGTTATGATCGTAAGCAGCTGTTATCGCTTCGTCATCGCATATCAAATGCATTCCTAGATATTAATGTTGTTGATAAGATTCATGAACTATGCATGAACAAAAGAAAAGCACCCAGTAGCCGCCGCTGTGGCCGGAACCGCAAGCTCAGACACAGCTCGTTGGGCGGAACCTGCAAGCTGAGTACCAGCTCGTTCGGTATTCCTAGCATTGTCTCGAACCGCCCAGCACGCTCCCCCACATGCGTCACTGTAAATTCCTCAAACTTAGTGGTCATCAAGTCTGTTGTAACCCCATGGGCCAGACTTAACGCTTGCCTTTGGAATCCTCGCTCAATGTGCAAAAACCTCTAGTAATAAGTGACCTCATTTCTGAAAATGGTATCGACCTGCTCGCCCTAACTGAAACTTGGCTGAAATCGATAAACTGTCCGACAATTAAAGAAGCAACTCCATCTGGTTTCTCGTTCTTTTACACCACTAGATCAATCAAAACTGGACGTGGAGTTGCTATTGTCGTGCACTCGAAATTCAACTTCAAGCCATTTGCCGTACCCTCGAAGCAGTCTTTTGAATCAATTGTCTTGGTCTCACCCGAAAACAAGCTACCAATAGTGGCAGTAGTCTATCGCCCTCCAGGTACCAAATCCTCTTTTATCTCAGATTTCTCCGATCTCATTTCGATTCTGTGTGCAAGAAATCGATTCTTCCTCGTAATGGGTGATTTCAACGTTCACTTTGATAACTTATCTGACGCTTTCAGCACCGAATTTTGTCCGTTGACTGACTCATTGTCTCTAGTGGCTCATGTGCATGGCCCTACCCACATCAAGGGTCACACACTCGACCAGATTTTCTCATACAACTGCACTTTGTCAGCACCAATTATTACCAAATCATGCTTATCTGACCACATGCAGATCTCATTAAATCTACAGTGTGTGCCCACATCCTCCTCTACAATAACCTGTGAATCGCGAAACCTCAAGACCCTTGACATCGATGCTGTCCGTGCGAGAATATCTGCTTCACCTCTGCTGCTCAATGCCCCCTCCGATCTGTCGTCATTGGTAGATAGCTACAACACGACACTAGCTGACACGCTCGACGAGTTTGCCCCTCTGAAAAAGCCCACTGTGCTCCCCCGCTCAGACGGCCTATGGTTTACCGCAGACTTTAAACTAGCCAAGTCTACTAAACGAAAGCTTGAAAAATCATACAAAAGATCCGGACTAACTGTCCATCGACAGGCATATAAAGACTAATGTAGGTCGTACCAATCGATCATAGCAAAGGCCAAGTCTAGTTTTTATAAAAACATTGTTGAATGACAGATGCACAATCCAAAAATGCTGATGTCGACAATAAACCATCTCCTCAACCGTTCCCAGATTAGCTCCTTACCTGATGACCCTTGTGATGATCTAGCCGATCGCTTCTCTCGATTCTTCATGCAGAAGATAAACAAGATCGAAGAATCCATCCCTGCGATAACAACCTCCCCATTAGAATGCTGTTCCTCGGTTCCTTGCTGCACCTCAATGTCTGCATTTAAGCAGGTCACTAGAAATCTAGTCCTAAAGTTCGTATCTCAATCGAAGTAGACAACAAGTCCTCTGGACCCTATTCGCACTGTCTTGCTCCTTCGTTGCATTGATCTGCTGCTTCCATGGATAACTAACATAATTAATATGTCATTAGCCTCAGGTCATGTCCCAGCACCTTTCAAAAAAGCTGTAGTCAGGCCAATTCTCAAGAAAGCAACACTTAACCAAGAGAATTTGAGCAACTACCGCCCAGTTTCCCTTCTACCATTCCTATCAAAGACACTCGCACTGGTCGTGGCGGACCAGCTGAACTCGTATATCGAAACCTCACACCTAGCTAGTAAGTTCCAGTCCGGCTTTAGAGCTAATCACTCCACAGAGTCAGCATTGCTTCGGGTATACAACGACCTACTTAGGAATGCAGACATGGGTAGAGTGTCTCTGCTTGTTTTGTTTGATCTTTCGGCAGCTTTTGATACTACCGATCACAAAGTACTTCTAGAGCGCCTCTCATCTCGCCTGGGCATCACTGGCACTGCTCTGCAGTGGTTCAGGTCCTATCTCAGTGGGAGACTCCAGAGTGTTGACGTGAATGGACAAAGATCATCTGAAGTACCTCTGAAATATGGAGTACCTCAGGGCTCCGGGCTAGGTCCGGTTCTTTTCACGGTTTATACTCTGCCTCCTGCTGATGCGATTGCCAAGCACAATCTAGGCTTGCACTTCTATGCGGATGACACTCAGTTGTACCTTTACTATGATCCCTACCAGCCTTCGAGCACCTCAAATTCTCTCAACTCACTAGCTGCATGCATTGATGACATCCGCACATGGATGACAGCGAATTTTCTAAAACTTTAAGATGATAAAACTAACTTACTAGTTATGGGCAAACCCAGTGTGATCCAGAGATTGGAAAGGCTGACTCTCAAAATTGGCTCTGCCAGCATATCTCCTGTCGAATCAGCTCAGAATCTAGGTGACATATTCCAAAGCGACCTCTCTTTAGACGACCATATCAGCTCCACAGTCAAATCCGCCTATTTTCAGCTTCATAACGTTGCTAAAATTCGGGCTTTTTTAGATAAAGATACCACGTCCAAGTTGGTTCGTGCATTCGTGACATCCCGTCTCGACTTTTGCAACTCACTGCTTACTGGCCTACCGGCATGTGCGATCAGGCGATTGCAGCATGTGGAAAACTCAGCAGCTAGGCTTGTCTGTCGTGAGCGTCGCAGTTGCCACATTACTCCACTTCTCGCCGACCTGCACTAGCTACCAGTCAAGCAACGGATTGACTTCAAGGTTTTGTCGCTCACTTTTCGGTCCCTTCATTCTATGGCTCCAGCCTATCTGTCAGATATACTACCCCATCAGGCCAAGCATCGTACCACCCGCTTTTCGTAATCCAACAGTCTAGAAATACCTCATACAAACCTTAAATCCTTTGGAGACCATGCATATAGTTCATATGCTCCCAAAGCCTGGAAGTCTCTCCCGACCTGCGTCAAAACATCCGCTGACCTGACCACATTTAAAAGGAACCTAAAAACGCACCTCTTTAGGACAGCACTTAGTGGGTCCCTGTGATTCGTCTTTGATGTGCTTATGTATGCTGACACTGAGCATGCTGCCACTAACCACATTTGCATGCTGACCCTGTGCATGTCACCCCTAATCATATTATTCAATTCGTTTGTTTTTCAAGCATGATTTTACTTACCATTCAATTGCATTTCACTTTACAGCAAATGTAAAGCACCTAGAGAGAGATTAAGTTCTCTGAGGGCGCTTTATCAAGTGAATTATTATTGTTATTATTATTATTGTTATTATTTTTGCAAAGGGATTATGGATGTCGTGTTTACCTGCCAAAGTCAGGGTGAAGGCTTGTTACGACTGAGCTTGTGGCCTAAGCACTGTGGCAAATTTGAAACGCCTGAGAAGAATACTTAATTGTAGTGAGCTATTTATGTTAACTATATAAAAAGGCATTGTGTTGTAATGAGTCTTTAAATCTAGAAAATATGGCAAATCACCGACTAAATAATACAGTCAGAAGTATAGGCGGTGGTGTAACAGTAAAAATAAAATGATAGACAGTAATCCACCACATAGGCTGCAAGCAGTGATTCCCAATAAGGCAAAAGGTATAAAATGAAAAGCTGTATTCACAGTTGTAACATCGATTGAGAAGTTATTCAAATGCAGCACTGCAAAAAGTCTTCGCAACTGATGCCGTGATTCCAGGCTTTTGGATAATTGCACTGACGACCCGAACATATGCAATCTCAACCTTGTCCCTCGCATTCGGTCTCTGTGAAAGTTAAATAATTCAACATCCGGTAGGTTAAGAGCAACCACACAATCGCCATTGAGGTAAAATGTCGTATGCACAGTTTGAAATACGAATGCAATTACTTTTAGCATGGTGTGATACCTGTGCAAGTATAAATGGCTAGCCTATTAAACGTACTATTGCAACACAAGAGCCTACAGAGTTTCCGAAATTTTACTCAACAAACAAATGTTAATAATGCTTCTATGATGGCATCTCGGGTATAGTTTTTATTAATTCAGCAACACTAACGTTTACTCCAGCCGCATACGAGAATTCACGCAAAACAATGTTACGGCAATAAACATTACTTGTTTTCTTCTAACAATAAAGACAATCCACTTGATGAAGCTCCTTAGAACTTAATCTTTTTCTACTCGTTTGAAATTTGATATAAAGTAAATATGGTTGAATGATGAGTATCACGCTTGGTCGTACCTTGCTTGGCAAAAAGAAATGAATTACATTGTTAGGGGTTACATGCACCGTGTCAGCATGCAAGTACGGTGACTGGCAGCATGCACAGTGTCAGCACGCATAACCACATAAAAAAAATCACGGGAACCCACTAAATACTGTACTAAATAGGTGCCTTTTTAACTTCTTTTTAAATTGGGTCACGTCAGGAGGTATTCTGAAGCAAGTCGGGAGGGAGTTCCAGGCTTTGAGAGCATACGAATTGATGGCATGGTCTCCAAAGGATTTGAGGTTTGTACCGGGCATTGGTAAACTGTTAGATTCCGAAAATCGGATGGTACGATGCTTGGCCTGGTGGGGGAGTAGATCTGATAGATAGGCTGGAGCCAAAGAATGAAGTGACCAAAAAGTCAGCGAAAATACCTTGAAGTCGATCCTTCGCTTGACTCGCAGCCAGTGCTGGTCAGCAAGAAGTGGTGTGATTCGGGAGTAGTGAATTTATTATTTGATGTTATATTATGATTATGGTGAAAAGCTTGTGAGCACATTCGACAAAACAAATGATATGTTGTTGTCTTGTCATTGTTTTAATTGCTTGGAAAACGGTGGCAGTTTATTGCAAAATTGTATTGGTGCAAAAGTAGCTTGATCTGCACAACGTCTGTGAATAAAAGAGAGCAAACTTCACTCACATAAGTTAGTATACAAAGTCGCCACTGAGGCGAAACGTTCGCGTAAGAGTTGACGATGCCACACTTAGTCATTCAAGTTTGTTGTGATTCACGTGGAAGTATAAATACTTAGCATCTTAAACGCCACGATACTGAGGCTTCTGCCGTGCGAATAGTCGCTCAAAAAGAAGAATTAGCGATGATGATGACAGCCCCATTTTTATGGATGCAGAGGAGTTTAACGGCCTGTCTCCTCCGCTTGCTGTGTTAGCAATAAAGAATCGCCCACTGTAGTAATCGATACCACGACCTTGGACTTCGAAAGGGAGCAGCGCACACCACGTACGCAATCGTGACCTGATACTCGTCGGCAGTCGCAACGTGAGGTTCCATTTATTTTTACCAGCGAGAATAATACATAAATTATTCGTCTGACGGCTTAAGATAACAGAATAACTCAGGCGCTTTACATATGCCGCGGTCCAGAGCCCATTACTTATGTAACAAGTTTCATTCACCTAGACTCCTCGTCAAAGTGAACAGCTTTATAACTGGTCTAAGATAAAACAATAACATTTTGCTGAATTTCATCGTGCGTACGCATAGGACGGAAAGGCTGCACATGAGAAAAACTCGAAACATCAAAACTTTTATACTTTTGCATTGGTCAGAATTTAAAGAAGGTAAGAATTATAAAATCATACCCCTAGAAGCCTCTATAGGAGCTAATCCCGGGATGACGAAGAAGCCCCTTTACTAAAAATCACGTGGCTTGCGCAGGTACAGCAGAGAAATGTTTAAAAACAACATTATAAAGCCCGCATTCAATGGCAATCAAATGAATTTTCTGCCAGAATTATTGCATCTCCATTAGCAAAGTACTAATTTGTCTTTGCAACGTCCGAATAGTCCCATGAGCACGGAATCGCACGGGGTCGATCGCCCGATCAGTGGTGACCACTATAGGTGATTAATTCCGGCAGATATTCATTCAGCGGTGACAACCAAATATTGAATACTTTATTCTACTTACTCAGCTGAGGAATACCTAATATCCGCTAAAATACCTTGCAGTTACAAACCTTTTGATATTTCAAATGAATATTATCAGAGTATTAACTACTGTACAAATATGCTCTTGGTATCACATTTGTATGCTTCCACCATATTATTCCAAATAACGGAGCGCGAAAATCTGCAGCACCTACATTAAACTGCGGCCCATTGTTGCAAATTTACAAGTACTACGGTAGAAAATCTACTGAATACTTGATGTAATCTCTAAAAGAGTTCTAGTGTTATGATGCAGGTTCCCGTTTACTGAAATGGCTGGCCTTTGATGGATGCATTCGGAAATAATAAAGCCTGCACACAGACAAGCTTCATCCGGTTGAAAACGTGAAACAAAATGCGATTAAAAAAAATCCTTTCAGGTCAAAGGAATACTGGCAAGCAACTAAAAAATTGTCATCTAGCCATGAGGATTACATCGTGTAAATATACTTTTAAAAGTGTGAAGAAAACCTATTCCTTCCACCATGAGTAGATACGCCGGGAGATGTTCCACACCTGAACTAAAGAGCATAATTTGCTATATTTCATGCGACATTGTTATGCGAAGTCACACAGGCAGAATTTTTAAGTGCTTTGCAAAAAGCGTTGGCATGCAAGAGTTCAATTGAGATAAAGAGACATCAAATGCATGGGGCCGTCAACAAATGGCTGCCACCCTTCAAGAGTAAGTGACGGAGAAAAAACAGCAATTGCTACTTAACTTATGCACTTTGCTTACACGCCAAGGCTACAGGACGATATACATTTCGATATTGTAAACGTTAACCCATCGATAAACGACAGTTTATAAATGTGAACTTTGGCTCTTTCAAGTAATATGCTTGTCGCAGTGTGACCTAGCATTTGCGTCTTTGCAAGTCGCTGTCGGGCAACTATTACCCTGTCGTTTTTCTATCTGTTCGCCATTAACGATCTCGGCTGCTACCGTTTTCGCATCGTCGTCCATTGGAAAAGCTATAGCCAAGCCCAGTAAAGCGGCACAGAGTAGGTAGCGAATGCACGCCATTGTGCCTGCTGGTCAATTGATCTGCCAAAAGATTCCCATGGTCCTTATATCTAAGCTAAGGGCTTCATGCGGGCATGATGAGTGCAAACAAACTCCGACACTAGATTCAGACTGCTTATTTTTTCAGAATAGTGATAAGGAGAGAGAAAGCGATGGTGGCGTGCATCCAGTACCTTTCTTAGAAGCTAATCCGGTGACAACGAAAAACCTTCTGCACTGCAATGGTTGGTAACGTCAGTGCCACTTGCCGACCGTGCCATTCAAGCAGAATGGCCAAACACGCCAACTCAAGCACTCTTGCGGAGGGAATACATCCCTACACTGAAGCTACTTACGTCTATAGTGGGGAACGACCCAAATAGACGGAGCCCGATTCAGAGATTAAACCCTAACCGGAGAACTAGGACTATGTTTCCACCAGTGCGGCAGGAATACTCCACACGCCACCTCAAGCGCTCTTGTGAAGGAAACACGTCTCCACACTTACGCAATTTACATCTATACTGGGTAACGACCCAAATAAACGGAGCTCGAACTTGAGCCTACACATAACCGGAGAACTAGGACTCCTCACACGCCAGCTACGTCTAGCAGGTACTGTTTTGTAGGGCAGCTGATCAACTGCTTTCAAGGGAGGTTCACACAACTAATTTGAAATGCCCCATGATCTCTGGCTGAGTATTAGCCATAGTCAGACCACCAATGTGCTTGCAACACATAGCTCTTGGACTGCCACGACCTGTGCCAAACATAAGTGTCGTCTCTGGTTTATGCAAAAAGTGCTGTCATGCGAGTACCCCTTCTGAATATTTTCAGTCTAGATAACTTCTAGCACAAATAGTTATGTTTGGCGAAATTGTCTTTTCAGCAGTGTTTGCAAATGGCTTGTACAGACAAATTACCTTTGATGTAAACTAATAAAATTTGTTTGATGAACCTTTAAATCGCTTATAGTGCACCTCACTCAGTTTTGATGCGCTGGAAACGTAGAAACTGGTGTCCGTCTTTGCCATTCTACTGCTAACCTCGACTGGAGATACATATACGATCGAAAGAATTGTGCCCTCGAGGATAGGCAATACTGCATTAGAATCGGTTTGCCTAGAGGTGATTGTATAATCAGGAGTACCTAAAAAAAAGTATTTACTCTTTCACTACGGCTCCTAAAAGCAGTTTATCTCTCTTTATTAATGTATGCATGCATTTCAGACCTCAACTTCGCAAAGACAATTTTGCATTATCCAATAGAGTTTTGCTTAGTTCTCCCATAGCCTATACGGCTTTCGTAGTCATTCGTCGTTTCACGAGTAGAAGCCAACGAGCTTAGCTCATATATTGAAACCTCTAACCCTGATAGTGAGTTCCTGTCTTATTTTAGAGCTAATCACCGCACAGAGCCAGCATCGCTTCGGATGTACAACGACCTACTTTGGAATGCAAACATTGGTTAATAGTAAAAACATTATTATACTTGATATAGCACCCTCAGAGAACTCAATCTCTTTCTAGGTGCAGCACATTTGCTGCAAAGGCAAAGGCAAGTGAATGGTGAGTAATATCGCGCTTTTCAAACAAACATAATCGACAATGTAGTTAGCGGTGGCATGCGCAAGGTCAGTATGCAAATGTGGTTAGTGGCAGCATGCAGTGTCAGCACGCATAAGCACATCAAGGATGAATCACAGTGACCAACTAAATGCTGTCCTAAATGAGTGTGTTTTAAGTTATTTTTTACTGTGGTCAGGTCAGGGGATGTTTTGTCTCAGGTCGGAAGGGATTTCCAGGCTTTGGGAGCATACGAACTAAATGCACAGCCTCCAAAGGATTTAAGGTTTGGTACGAAGTACTTGTGGACTGCTGGATTTCAAAAAGCAGGTACTACGATACTTGGCCTGATGGGGGTATATCTGAGAGATAGGCTGGAGCCAAAAACAGTCACTAAAAACTGAGCGACAAAACGTTGAAGTCAATCCGTTGCTCGACTGGTAGCCAGCACAGGTCGGCGAGAAGTGGCGAAACGTGGCAACTGCGACTGTCACGACAGACAAGCCTAGCTGCGAAGTTTTGCACCAGCTGCAATCGCTTGAATGCACATGCTCGCAGGCCAGTAAGCAGTGAGTTGCAGAAGTCGAGACGAGATGTCACGAATGCATGGACCAACTTAGATGTACGATGAGAGGTCACTTTGGAATATGACACCTAGATTTCGAGCTGATTCAACTGGACATATGTTAGCAGAGCCAGTTTTGAGTTTCAGCTTTTCCAATTTGTGAATCACACTGGGTTGACCCATAACTAGTAAGTTTTATCATCGTTTAGTTTTAGAAAATTTGCTGCCATTCATGTGCGGATGTCATCAATGCATGCAGCAGGTGAGTTGAGAGAATTTGAGGTGCTCAAAGGCTGGGAGGGATCAAAGCAAAGGTACAATTGGTTGGGCGTTTTTGTTTGAGTGTCTGTGCTATTTAAGGTCAAGCTGTCGGGAAGGTTTTGATGCTATCGATCACAAGTCTTTCTTGAGGGCCTGTCAACTCGCCTGGTCATTACTCGCACTGCTCTGCAACGATTCCTCTCCTGTCCCTGTAGGAGACTTACGAAAATCCATGTGAATGGACAAAGATTATTGAAGGTACCTCTGAAATATGGGGTACGTCTGTGCTCCTTCTTTGGTCCAGTTCTTTTCACGGTTTATTATCTACCTCTGGCCAATGCGATTGCCAAGCACAATTTAGTCTGTCACTTCTATGCAAGTGACACTGAGTTGTACCTTTGCCTTGGTTTCTCGCAGCCCTCGAGCACGACAAATTCGTTGCTCACTTTTAGTGAACTTCATTCTTTGACTGTTGCCCATCTCTCAAATCCACTCCCCCGCCAGGCCGAGCATCGTATCACCCGACTTCCGGAATCCAACAGTCTACCAATAAATACTTCGTGCAAACCTCAAATATTTTGGAGACCGTGCATTTACTCCGTATGCTCCCAAAACCTGGAACTCCCTCCAGACTTGCGTCGGAAAATCCCCTGACTTGACAACATTTTAAAATAACCTAAAAACACACCTACTTAGGACAGCATTTAGTGGGTCCCTGTGATTCGTCCTGCATGTTCTTATGAGTGCTGACACTGTGCATGCTGCCACTGACCACTTTTGCATGCTGACCTTGTGCATGTCACCCCTAACCATGTTATTCATGTTGTTTATCAAGCACGATATGACTCACTATTTAATTGAATTCTCCTTTGCAGCAAACGTAAAGCGCCTAGAGAGAGATTTCGTTTTCTGAGGGTTCTTTAACAAGTGCATTATTATTATCCTTTCGAATCCCTAGCTGTGGATAATGGTGACACTTGCAGGGTGATGGCAGCCAATTCTCTTAAATTGTTTGATGATAAACTAAGTGTGGAATTCAGAAATTGGAAAGCGTATTGCTCACAATCGGCTCTGCCAGTGTATCTCCTGTTGAATCGGCATGAAATACGGGTATCGTGTTCTAAAAAGATCCTTCGTTAGATGACCAAGCGAGCTCCACAATTAAGTCTGCCTACTTTCAGCTATATCATACTGTTCAAATTCGCGCTTGTTTCTATAGGGATACTAAATTTAAGTGTGTCTATGTATTCGTGACATCCCGTCTTGACTTCTGAAATTCCGTGCTCGCTGCCCTACTGGCATGTGCAATCTGGTATTAACAGCTGGTGCAAAACTCTGCAGTTAAGCTAAGTTAAGCTTGTCCGTCGTGATCGTCATAGCTTCTACGTTACACCACCTTTCGCCGCCTTGCACTTGCTTGAAGTCAAGCAACGGATCAAATTCAAGGCTGCATCGCTCACTTTCAGGTCCCTCCATTCTCTGGCTCCAGCATACCCATCAGATCTACTCCCTCACCACTTACACTTGCGTGCTGACAATGTACATATCAGCCCTACCATACTATTCGTGTTGTTTTATCACATAGGATACCACTTACCATTCGATCATGTTGCTTTTGCAGCAAATTTAGAGCTCAGAAAAAGAATTAGTTCTATGATGGCGCTTTATCAAGAGCAGTATAATTATTATTGTTTGGTAGCCAAGAAACTTCGGCTCATGAGGTAAAGAGAAAGTCAAAAGCATAGCTGATTTAGGGAAACAGCTGATGTACTGAGTTATAGCAGAGAAGCAGCAGCTCAGAATGTCCGAAAAGAATTGCCATAGTCTACAGCAGGAGCGTAACTGTCTCTTATAAGAATTCTGGAAGTGAGTACCACAGTTTAGGGCCTGTCGAGGCAGAGCGTCTGTCGCCACGGTCTTTAATCAGAGGATTAGAACTGCTAATATCTTAACCATGCTGGACCTGAGAGCACTCTAAGTGACGCCGTTGACTCCTCGCCGATGCCTTTTCTTTACTGCCAGGGTCTTCCGAGATACCATCTCGACGAGTCCAAAAATGATCGCAGCAACTGAAATTCTGTGAAAACTTGGTAAGGCATAAGTTTAGGTTATATAAGCAGGAAAGTGATGACATCTGCAGAGCTCTGCAAACACGGACTTTTTGTCAGAAGCAATATGGCATACAAATTAAGCGACGTTGCTGTAAAAGAAACACGACACACACAATACGTTGTATGAAGATAAATCGAATGCCGTGGCTGTGTACCATGCATCAGGTTTGGCAAAATGGGTGATACTTGCTAAGAATTTCTCAAAAGCATGACTTGATATGACATTTTGAGTCCTTACCATCATTATGGTAATGTATCCTTGTAACTCTACAAATTCATAAAGACTTATCTTTAATACTATGACAGTGCTAAAAATGAGTTTTGAATAGCTCACTCACAGCCAGAGTTGCTTTATGTACGTATTCGCTAGACAAAAGATTTCGTCTCACACAGCAAAGAGAAAGTGGGAAGCACAGCTGAGACGGTGGAGCAGTTTATGTAGTGAGTAGCATAGAAGTAACAGCTCAGGACCACTAAAAACGATGACCCGTAGTCGGCAGCAGGGGAGCAATTGTCGTTGCATGAGAACTGGGGAAGTTAGTTCCACAGTCAACAACCTGAAGAGCAAAACTTCCTGTCGATACGGTCTTTAAGCAGAGGAGTAGAACAGCTAATTTATTACCCATACCGTAGCTGAGGGCATGACGAGGCTGAACCGAGTGCAGCAGTTCAGCTGGATATGAAGGAGCCAAGCCGTGTCGCTCCTTATGTTTCAACCACATAACTTTGGTGTTTCCCCCGTTGATCAACCAGCAGCCATCCAAGCTTTTTCAGCGAAGCAGACACAGGGTAAAACCTTTAGGATTTCCTGGCACTTTATCTTTACTTTTAAATTTAATAATAATAATAATAATATTGCACTTGATAAAGCGCCCTCAGAGAACTTAATCTCTTTCTAGGCGCTTTACATTTGCTGCAAAGTGATACGCAATAGAATAGTAAGTAAAATCATGCTTGAAAAACAAACAAAATGAATAACATGGTTAGAGGTTACATGCACTGGGTCAGCATGCAAATGTGGTTAGTGGTCACAGGCACAGTGTCAGCACTCATAAGCACATCGAGGACGAATCACAAGGACCCACTAAATGCTGTCCTAAATAGGTATGTTTTTAAGTTTCTTTTAAATGTGGTCAGGTCAGGGGATGTTCTGATGCAGGTCGGGAGGGAGTTCCAGGCTGTGGGAGCATACGAGCTAAATGCACGGTCTCCAAAGGATTTAAGGTTTGTACGAGGTATTTCTAGACTGTTGGATTCCGAAAAGCGAGTGGTACGATGCTTTGCCTGATGGGGTAGTATATCTGAAAGATAGGCTGGAGCCATAGAATGAAGAGACCTAAAAGTGAGCGACAAAACCTTGAAGTCAATCCGTTGCTTGACTGGTAACCAGTGCAGGTCGGCGAGAAGTGGAGTAATGTGGCAACTGCGACGCTCACGACAGACAAGCCTAGCTGCAGAGTTTTGCACCAGCTGCAATCGCCTGATCGCACATGCTGGTAGGCCAGTTAGCAGTGAGTTGCAGAAGTCGAGACGAGATGTCACGAATGCATGGACCAACTTGGACGTGGTATCCTTATCTAAACAAGCTCTAATTTTAGCAATGTTATGAAGCTGAAAATAGGCTGATTTGACTGTGGAGCTGATGTGGTCGTCTAACGAGAGGTCGCTTTGGAATATGACACCTAGATTTCGAGCTGGTTCAACTGGAGATATGCTGGCAGAGCCAATTTTGAAAGTCAGCCTTTCCAATTTCTGAATAACACTAGGTTTGCCCATAACTAGTAAGTTAGTTTTATCATCGTTTAGTTTTAGAAAATTTGCTGCCATCCATGATCGGATGTCATCAATGCATGCAGCAAGTGAGTTGAGAGAATTTGAGGTGCTCGAAGGCTGGGAGGGATCAAAGCAAAGGTACAACTGAGTGTCATCCGCATAGAAGTGATATTTAATTTAAGATCAATTAGGAGAGCCAATACTCACTGGACGAAGTGACACTACAACAAAGTCCGCGACAATTTATCTTTCCCTACGGAGGCACTTGCCACCAAGAACGGTGCCGCTTTTTTTATGGAGGTCTCTCAAAGGGGCGTCGCCAATGGCCCAAACGTGCATTGTCACTTTCTATATTTTCACTGCTACGGCTTAGACAGCAGCAGGCAGTGTGGCTTCGTTCCCTTTAGGCTGAGCTCGTCAGCTTCAACCGAAGATACGGTCGCTTCCAGGTGCCAGGATGTGGACTAATGCATACAGCATGACTAACTCAGCTTCCGAAACAATACCAAGTAGGCCAATTTGGCATTCGACGCATCCGGTCACTCTCCACTGACCATGTCGCTTGACCCGAACCGTCTTTCGACCGTGGTTAAAAAAGACGCCGAATTTCACGCTTGTGTCAAGAAGTCACAAGCAAGGCCGGCATATGTTTTGTTTTGTTTTCAGGTACACAGCCCTTGTCAGGGCCTAATCAACATTTCCAAGGTGGCTGGCTGGTGGGAATCGCTGAACCTGGTCTAGACGGCAGTGA
Source organism: Cristatella mucedo (assembly GCA_009760855.2). NCBI lineage: Eukaryota > Metazoa > Bryozoa > Phylactolaemata > Cristatellidae > Cristatella > Cristatella mucedo. The sequence goes on along the minus strand of WPIO01000370.1, from coordinate 37,146 downwards.
CTAGGTCCATTAGTAGGTGGGTATCACTGGTAGCGTCCATCAATAGTCGTTCACCAATCCGAATTCATTCCCAATCCGAATCACCAATTCATCGGACAATGCATTGCAGACGTTGGACAGGACCGGATCGCTTCTAGCCCTGATTGCATGCAAGGGCTTTCGACAGGAGAGGCTAAGGGCCAGGCCAAGCTGCTTCAAGTCGTTGGACAGCCTATTAGATTCCGCCTACGAATTTTCAGCTAGCTAAAAACAAAGGGGTTACTTATCCGCTATCAGCTTATCCATGAGAAGCTATTTGCATTTCTGCTTACCGAAACCTGGATGACGCCTTGTTCCAGTAGCTGTATTTCTGAGACCACTCCACCCGGGTTCTCATTTTATCAGTCCATGCGTTCGGAAAAAGCTGGAGGCAGGTTTCAATAGTTGTTCCCGAATTTCTTGGCCATAAGATTTGCAGTTTCTTGCCTGGACCATCTTTTTAATCGGTTGCAACCAGGTCTTCATTAAAGACAAGGCCTCTAACTCTTGCAATATAATAATAATATTATTATTATTAATGAACCTAATAAAGCGTCTTCAGACAACTCAATCTCTCTCTAGGCCCTTTACATTTTCTGCAAAGGGAAATGCAATTGAATCGTGAGTAATATCATGCTTGATAAACAAACAAAATGAATAAAAAGGTAATGGGTGACATGCACAAGGTCAGCATGCAATATATAATATACCAGCATCCTTCTGGCTGTCTGAACTTGTGTATAGAGGAGTGTTCAGAGTTCCTCGCTAAAATATTTTCTTGTGAAAGGCCGTTACTGATTGTTGGAGACTTCTTTATTCACGTCGACAATCGTAGCAACAGCCTGGTCCACACATTTCTTGACTGGCTGGAGAATTTGGGTTTGGCCCAACATCTTAATCATATTACCCACGTCGGTGGCCACATTCTAGATCTCGTGATCACTGAGAATATCCTCCCCACTGACCTTGTGATGTGCCCAATGACCCTCTCAGATCATTGTTCAATCTCCTTTACTGTTCCTGCTTCCTTGCACGTACAGGGCAATGTCGAACTTGTCAAACGATGTAGCTTACAAGGCATTAGCATAGATAAGGTTTTGAAATCTGTTTGTGATGCAGGTCTTCTTGATCTGCATTCAGACTCGACCGGCAGCCTCGATACCCTCACTGATGCAATAAACATGACACTCAGGAGTGCTCTTGACAAGCATGCTCCCGTTCATTCTATCGGTATTCAAAGTCGTGGAGATTCCTTTCAGTTTAAAAATACTCAAAAAGACCAACCGGGTTAAGCACAGCTTGAACGTCGATTCAAGAAATCGGTGTCTGATTCAGTTTTAGTCAATTACAAAGACTTATTTTGAGTTTACACCCGATAGATTAAAATCCCAGGGCTTCTTTTTTCATTTGAAATCTGAATTCTCGCCAGTTAGACCTTAAACAGATTTACAAGACATTAAATCATTTAGTGGCCAATGCTGTGAGGTCTGACTCCTCAGATATTAACGGCACAGCCAAAAAGTTTTAAGCCTTCTTTACTGAAATGAATTTGCACAAATTTGCGCCTTTATTAAGCCACCTCTGACTAAAGAAATCGCGGTTCGACAACCTGTGGCCTTCCTTCAAAGATTATCCGAGGTTTCTGAACGCAATGTGGCTACCTTAACACGGTCTAGCAAAAAGAGCTTGTCTCCTGGAGACATTATACTTTTATCTCTGTGGTCTTTAATAGTAGGCCAACTTAGCCCTGCCATAACCAAGAGTTGTAATGCTTCTCTGAGAAAAGGGGTCGTCCTAAACTCCTTCAAATCGGCAATCGTTGGACACTTAAAAACCTGCATCAGACACAGTGGTCCTTGTTAACTATCGCCCACTTTACCTTCTTTTTTCTTGTCAAGGATTGTTAAAAAATTACTTTGCCAAGTAGCTTATCAGACATATTGGAAAGAATAAAATTTCAGAGACATTTCAATCAAGGTTCAAGTTGCAACACTCGACTGAAATTTCTCTCCTCCGTGTTAACGATGACATTCTACATGCCAACAAAGACTGGAATGTCACTGCCCTAGCACTGCTAGATCTGTCTCCTGCCTTCGACATCATTGATCACGGTTTTGCGCTTGACCGATTGATAACAGCGATCGGTCTGGCAGACTAAGCACTGGCATGGTTTCAATCGTACTTGTCTGATCGTGTTCAGTCCGCATCGTTTGGGGTCAGGTCTAACACACGAGAGGAGTCACCTGTGAAGTCCCTCAGGGGTATGTACTCGGTCCATTGCTGTTCTCCATACATTCCGAACCTCTGAGAAATGTGATTAAGGGCCACGGAATAGGATATCACTTTTATGCTGACGATACTCAGTTGTATTAATCATTAAAACCGTCGGAGTATGCTGCAGCAACTGAGAAAATCAATGCTTGCCCTGCCTATATTCGGTCCTGGATGTCGGAAAACGTTCCGAAATTAAATGACAATAAAACCGATCTGCTGCCCATAGTTCACCCTAAGCGTGTGACTGGATTAAAAGGCTTTGCTTTTTTAATAGTTGTTGTGTGGCTATCATCACGTGCTCGAAATTTAGGTGTCGTTTTGACAGCTGCCTCTATTTCAAAACTTTATTCAGAAGACTGTTTCTACTGCTAGCCATTACGTCCTATCTCTATAAACGATTAGGAGCTGTATTCCAGAGTGGCCTGTAAAATATTAGCTAGCTCCTAATTTCTGTCTCGGCTTGATTATTGCGATTCCCTTTTACTGGGCTACCTGAGAATAATAAATAAAAGAAATCCTACTTTATTAAACAGCCTCTTTTTGAATAGCGACAGATAGGCCTTTAAGGCTATCACCACAGCTTGCAATGGTGATAAAGGATCGTCCATCTCAGGAATAATAATGATAATAACAATTATGCACTTAATAAAGCGCCATCAAGGAACTCGATCTCTCCCTAGGCGCTTTAAATTTTCTGTAAAGGAAAACGCAATTGAATGGTAAAATTATGCTTGATAAACAAGCAAAACGAATAACATGGTTAGGGGTGACATGCACTGGGTCAGCATGCAAATGTGGTTACTGGCAGCATGCACAGTGTCAGCACACATAAGCTCATCAAGAACGAATCACAGTGACCCACTACATGCTGTCCTAAATAGATGTGTTTTTAAATCCTTTTTAAAAGTGGTCAGGTGAGGGGATGATCTGACCCCGGTCGGGAGAGAGTTGTAGGCTTTGGGAGCATGTGAACTAAATGCCTGTTAATGCCTGACTCTAGTCTTCAAGTCCGAGAGGTTTGAGCACGTGTCTCCTTTACTAAATAAGCTAGCATGAATGCCGGTTGACCAACGGATTCAGAGCAAAGGTCCTATGCCGGCCAACAAGGATCACCACGGCTTGGCTACTTCATACTTAGCCGAACTGCTGCACCACTTTCAGCCTGTTTGGGTCCTCAGGTCCTGTGTGGACACGAAATTAGACGCTCCATTCCTCATCTTAAAGAACGTTAGCGAAAGAAGCTTTAGATCTGCAGTTCCTAGACTGTGGAACTCGCTTCCACAATTTTTATGCAACGACAGCTAATCTCCTACTGCCGACTATTGCTCATCTTTTTTAGTGGTCGTGAGCTGCTACATCCATGCTACTCACTACCTCAACCGTTCTCCTGACTCCTCTATGCTTCCACTTTTTCTTTGTCGTGTGAGACGAAGTCGGCTGGCTACTGAATGCCTACTGAAAGCTGCTTAGACTGTCAGTTGGCTGTACGAAGTTCTTCTGCGTAGCACCCACATGGTCTTTAAGATTCTGTGGAGCTATATATGGATGTACTTTACATTACAATAAGTGTGTGACTTGTTCCCATTGCCTCACGCGATTATTTAAAAATGATTAATTCGTGAAACGGCAGAGTTTAATAACGTAGGTGTCCATCAGAGGATAATAAATTAAATTGTTCATTTGGAGCTCCTTCCTGTTTTCATACCATCTATGTGAATTAGTACTATAATTGTCCATGCTCTAATTTAAGTTATCTACGGCAGTCATGCTTTTAATAGTAGAGCAAAAAGGTCTAGGGAAAATTTAGGGTAACAGTACACACAATAACCACACCATGACTTGCCATATTCTTACATGAAGATCTTTGCTATATGATTTAAAATTGAAATGTCCTAAATTTTTGGCTAGGCTTTTCAGTTTTCCATGGACAAAAACTTTTTTTAAATATAACGGCTACAGTAAGCTTGTTTTTTCTGGTACGCCCAATCCACATTCTTTGAAGTTAACTTCTTATTTGAAAACCAACAATGCATTTAGAGTTTAACAAGTCGGAATTAGTAGTGGTAATACATAGGAGATGTGCAATACAAGTGAAGCTATTCACTAGTCAATTGTTGAGAAAGTATTAGGATTTCAAAATTTCGCTTACAAAAGATGCGCCATGGGGATAACTGAAATAGAATATTATAAATACAGATTCAATATACATTAGCGGATAGAGATCACTATTTGCTGAGCAATGTATCGAGTACAAGTGTTTTGTTGCCGGTTGCTTCGTTTAAAAAACCAACTGCTGCCACATAAAAAGATTGTAATTGGCCAAGGGACGGATGATTAAAAGCTGATCATTAATGATCTGAGGTAAGATTAATTGACATGTAAATACAAGCTGATTTAACAGCCTCTTTTTGTATAGCCATAGAAGAGCCTTTACGGGTATCACCACAGCTTGCAGCTGTGATAAAGAATCGCCCACCACATGATTCGAACCCACGACTTCGGGGCCGAAGTCGGGAAACGCAACCACCTTTACCTAGCGAGCCATTAAGGCTCACCATGTCTTTCTTTGACATCTAGTGCTGCTCAGCTGGTCCACGTGAGATCGTTTGTTGAACTAAAATTCGGGCTTGTTTAGATAAACATACCACATCTAAGTTTGTCCATGCATTCGTGACATCCCGTCTCGACTTCTGCAATTCACTGCTTACTGGCCTACCAGCATGTGCGTCTAGGCGATTGCAGCTGGTGCAAAACTCGGCAGCTAGACTTGTCTGTCGTGAGCGTCGCGGTTGCCACATTACTCCACTTCTCGCCGACCTGCACTGGCTACCAGTCAAGCAACGGATTGACTTCAAGGTTTTCTTGCTCACTTTTAGGTCACTTCATTCTTTGGCTCCAGCCTATCTGTCAGATTTACTACCCCATCAGGCCAAGCATCGTACCACCTGCTTTTCGGAATCCAACAGTCTAGAAATACTTCGTAACAACCTTAAGTCCTTTGGAGACCGTGCATTTAGTTCATATGCTCCCAAAGCCTGGAACTCCCTCCCGACCTGCGTCAAAACATACCCTGACCTAACCACATTTAAAAGGAACCTAAAAACACCTATTTAGGACAGCATTTAGTGGGTCCCTGTGATTCGTCCTTGATGTGCTTATGGGTGCTGACACTGTGCATGCTGCCACTAACCACATTTGCATGCTGACCCTGTGCATGTCACCCCTAACCATATTATTCATTTTGCTTGTTTTTCAAGCATGATTTTACTTACCATTCAATTGCATTTCACTTTGAAGCAAATTTAAAGCGCCTAGAGAGAGATTAAGTTCTCTGAGGGTTCTTTATCAAGTACATTATTATTATTATCATTATTATTATTATTGAAGTGTGAGCACTTTTGCATTGAAGCAGATTCTGCCAAAAATAAATAATTAATTGTGCCTAATTTAGTATGGGAAACGTGGTGCTATAGATAGGTATAGATCATGGTTTTTTCGATGCGGTCGATGTGTTTCCAGATTTTTAAGTTTGACTTATCTTGGGAATGAACATTCATAGACACCCTGGCAGGCTAACAGATGGTACTAACGTGCCTGTAATGGATTAAAACATTTAGGATTACAATCTGTGGCTCGGTTGGTGGAAACAAAACTGACGACTGTCACGGAAAGAGCAGTAAATGTGAAATACTGAGCTTTATTCGCAAGAGCACAAAGTCGCTGATTGTATAGCTCAGTTTGATCTCCACACTCCGCGCACGCTCTCAACAGCACCAACACTTTTTCGGAGGGAATACTTCTCAACACTGAGGCTACTTACGTCTATAGTGGGAAACGATCCAAATAGACGGAGCACGAACCGGAACCTAAACCCTAACCGGAGAACTAGGACTCCGTTTCTGCCAGTGCGGCTGAAATACTCCACACACGCCACCTCAACCACTCTTGCGGAGCAAACACGTCTCCACACTGAGTCTGCTTAAGTCTATAATGGGAAACGAACCAAATACACAGAGCCCGAACCAGAGCCTAAACCCTAACCGGAGAACTAGAACTCTCCTTCCACCTTGAGGCAGGCATACCCCACACACACCAACCACATCAAGCTCGCACCGGCAAATCCTTATGCCGAGACCTATTGTGAGCACACACACACAAAACACGATCGAAACAAAAAATGCTAGCTCGGGTTTGATGCGACCATATTCTGTGGAGTCCACCGAATCCTCCTAGCGCTGACTCATCCTGTTCCGTCCACCGCCGGCGAGCAGCACGCTTTCCTCCCTTGCTTTCAGAGAAACGAGTCCGAGCGCGTCGAAGCGCAGAGCCAGACAGAAGACTAGAAGAGACAAAAGACCCAGAGCGAGCGTTGCTCGACTCTTAAATACTTAGCTGAGGCAATGAGGAAAGAGCTTAGTGGTATTGGGCCTGATACCATGGCCCTTTACGGTAAGGTGTTAATACCGCCACAAGGCCACTGGAAGGGCACCTCTGTTCAGCTTGAATGGCGAATGGGTTCCAGACAATTCCATTTGGACAAAGTGATGGCCGGGGTTGACAGGCCTGACAACATCAATCAGCAGCTCTCGTGGGTATTAGATCAATGCTAAAGGCCGAATCGCCACCGCAGGTCTCACAGCTTCCTGGCTTGCTGTTAAGCTCTTGCTTTCTAGCCGCACTAGTGCTCCTCTCTGGCTCACTGCTCCAGGACAAAGGAGTTCTGGCCTGCCGCCGAACAGCTCTTGTTTCGCTAAAATTCAGCCGACGCTAGTAAGGCCCTACAATACTAATGATAGCGAACCTGACAGGTAGATAAGGGTAAACCTAACTTAAAAGTCATAGGTTAGCCTAGGGCTATTCAGAAGTCAGACAAGGTAATGCTCAAAACTGGTACTGCTAACCTATATTATGATACTTAGGGCTCTCTTGACGCTTGAGAAGGTCACCTCTCACAAGTCATTAAATTTCCATCGCAAGTTGGGCCGGTCTACTTTTGATTGACAATAATAGTAAAAATACATCCGATTTGGCGCCTTAAGAGAACTCAATACCTTACTAGGGGTTTTATAATTCCTTCAAAGAAAGTATCGTCTACTGGTTAGTGTTGGCATGCTCAACAAACAACAATAACACCATGGTTAGGGCCAACATGCACAGGGCCAACGTGCCAGATTGGTTAGTGGCAACAATCAACAGTGTGGACACACATTAGCACATAGAGGTCGAATCACAGTGACCCACTTAATTACGTAAGAAGTAGATGCATTTTTAGTTTCTTTTGAAATATAATCAAGTTATGAGATGATGTAACGTAAGTCTTGAGTTCCAGGCTTTTGGTGGACATATGAACTGAGGTATTTGTGGTAGTAGCTCTAATGGTAGACTAAAGCGAAACAATTGAGGGAACTGAAATTAGGTAGAGAATCTTAATAATAATAATAATAATAATAATGTACTTGATAAAGCGCCCTCAGAACTTAATCTCTTTCTAGGCGCTTTACATTTGCAGCAAAGGGAAATGCAATTGAATGGTAAGTAAAATCATGCTTGATAAACAAACAAAATGAATTACACGGTTAAGGGTGACATGCACAGGGTCAGCATGCAAATGTGGTTAATGGCAGCATGCACAGTGTCAGCACGCATAAGCACATGAAGGACGAATCACAGGGACCCACTAAATGCTGTCCTAAATAGGTGTGTTTTGAAGTTCATTTTAAATGTGGTCACTTCAAGGGATGTTCCTACGCAGGTCGGGAAGGAGTTCCAGGCTTTGGGAACATACGAACTAAATGCACGGTATCCAAAGGATTTGAGGTTTGAATGAGGTATTTGTAGACTCTTGGATTCCAAAAAGCAGGTGGTACGATGCTTGGCCTGATGGGGGAGTATGTCGGAGAGATAGGCTGGAGCTATAGAGTGAAGGGACCTAAAAGTGAGCGACAAGACCTTGACGTCAATCCGTTGCTTGACTGGTAGCCAGTGCAGGTCGGCGAGAAGTGGTGTAACATGGCAACTGCGACGCTCACGACAGACAAGCCTAGCTGCAGAGTTTTGCACCAGCTGCAATCGCCTATCGCACATGCTGGTAGGCCAGTAAGCAGTGAGTTGCAGAAGTCGAGACGAGATGTCACGAATGCATGGACCAACTAAGACGTGGTATCTTTATCTAAACAAGCCCGAATTTTAGCAATATTGTGAAGACCATGGGTTTCTTGAATGGGAACGAGCACAGATTCACGATAACTGGGGAGATGTGGTGATTGTGGCACTCGCGACAAGGAAGCGTAGCTGCAGAGTTTTGCACCAGCTGTAAGCACCTGATTGCACTGAACTGTAGACCAGAAAGCAGTAAGCTCCGGCAGACGAGACATGATGCTACAAATTCGTGTAATTATTTAGATGTAGTAACCCTGTCTAAACAAATCCAAATTTTAGCCACGATGTGTAGCTAAAAGTAGGCACACGTTATTGTGGATCTGTTGTTTTGTCTAACAAAACATCCCGTTAGCACCTGACACCTAGATTGCATACAGATTCAACTGTAGATTTGCTAGCAGAGCCGATTTTGAGTGTGATCTTTTCAAGTTTCTAAATTACACTTTTTTCCCATTGCAGTTATTTTTCTTTTATCAGCATCTAATTCAAGACAGTTTACTGCCTTCAATATGCGTATTTGATTAATACATGCAGCATTGGAGTAAAGTAAATTTGACGTGCTCAAGAGCTAGACGGAATCAAAAGAAAAGTACACTTCCGTGCCGTCTGAATTGAAATGAAAGCCTAGATTGCACCTGGCAATCACATCGGTAACAGGGAGAGTTTAAACCGCAAAAATAACGGGCCCGAGCACAGAGCCCTGAGTTACCCCATATTTCCGAGGCTCGATTTATCGGATCGAATTATCTTTATATATTCACATCAATACTCTGGAGGCTCCTACTGGGATAGGGCCTGAACCACTTATGCAGGACTAAAAATGCCCAGGCGAAATCAGAGGCGGTCAAGAAGGACTTGGTGATCGATAGCATCAAAATCTGCCGAAAGATTGAGTAAAACAGCAAGAGCGAATCTACCTATGCTTGCATTTCTGAGTAGGTCGGTATGCACCCAAATGCATGCTGACTCTGTGGAGGCATCAGCTGCAAACCAGACTAGAACTCTGTAGCAATTTTGGAACTGTTAATATGTGAGTTTGGCTGATCTGCTATGACTTTTTTAACTTTTTTCTATATTAAGGGTAGAAGAGAGACTGAACGGTAGTTGCTCAAATTCTCTTGGTCTATTGTGGCTTTCTTGAGTAACGGCCTGTCGACAGCCTTTTTGAGAGGAGCAGGGACGTGACCTGAGGCTAATAACGCACTAATTATGTCTGTTATGCATGGAAGCAGCAGACCGATGCATCGTAGAAGCAGCATAGTGGGGAAAGAATCCAGAGGACTCATAGTTTTCTTTGATTAAGATATGAGCTCCTTAACGAGGTCACTAGCTACCTCCTAGTATTTACACACTAGGGTACTGCAAGGAATTGAGGGACAGAATTCAAGATAAAGTCTGCCACCGTAGAAATAGACTCTCTGATCTCTCCTATCTTTTTGTCAAAGAAGCTAGAGGATTGATCAGCTAGATCATCACAGGGATCATTAAGGAGCTAACGTAAAGAGCTCACCAGGGAGTCGTTAAGGAAATGGTTGATGTCAGCATCAGCATTTACGGATTGTGCGCCAGCAGTTCAACAATGTTTCTATGGAATAAAGACTTAGCCATTGTCTTTGGTGCGATCTACAGCTGCCCTCGTACACCTATAGATGGACTGGCAGTCCTGACGATGTGTAAATGGTTTAAAGCTTGTGCTTAGTAGACCCAGCTAGTTTGAATACTTGGTTATGCTATAGGCCGTCGGGGCGAGGGTACACTGCTTGCTTAGTCAGAGCAGCAAACTCGTTAAGCATGTCAGCTAGTGTCCTGTTGTAGTAATCTACCAAGGACGACAGGTCGGATGGCAGATTGAGCACCAAAGGCAAAGCAGATATTCTCGTATTGACAGGACTGATGTCAAGGGTCTTAATAATTATAAGGACAATCTTAATAATAATATTATTATTTTTACACTTGGTAAAGTGCCATTAGAGAACTTAATATCCTTCTATGTGCTTTACATTTAATAATAATAATAATAATGTACTTGATTAAGTGCCCTCAGAGAACTTAATCTCTTTCTAGGCGCTTAACATTTGCTGCAAAGGGAAATGCAATTTAATGGTAAGTAAAATCATGCTTGAAAAACAAATAAAATTAATAACGTGGTAAGGGGTGACATGCACAGGGTCAGCATGCTAGTGTTGCTTTCTTGAGGAGAGGCCTTACTACAGCTTTTTTGATAGGTGCTGGGACCTGACCTGAGGCTAATGACATATTAATGATGTTAGTTATGCATGGCAGCAGCAGATCAATGCAATGTAGGAGCAGGACAGTGGGAATAGGGTCCAGAGGACTTGCTGTCTTCTCTGATTGCGATCCGAACTTTAGGACTAGATCACTAGTGACCTGCTTAAATGCACACATTGAGGTGCAGTCAGGAATCGAGGAACAGCATTCTAGTGGGGAGGTTGTCATCGCAGGGATGGATTACCTGATCTTGTCTATCTTCTGCACAAAGAATTGAGAGAAGCGATCGGCTAGATCATCACAAGGGTCATCAGGTAAGGAGCTAATCTGAGAACGGTTGAGGAGATGGTTTATTGTCGACATCAGCATTTTTGGATTGTGCATCTGCGATTCAACAATGTTTCTATGGAAGCTAGACTTGGCCTTTGCTATGATCGATTGGTATTACTTACAGTAGTCTGCATATGCCTGTCGATGGACAGTTAGTCTGGATCTTTTGTATGCTTTTTCAAGCTTTCGTTTAGTAGACGTGGCTAGTATAATGTCTGTGGTATACCATAGGCCGCCTGGGCGTTGGTGCACAGTGCGCTTTGCCAGAGGTGCAAACTCGTCGAGCGTGTCAGCTAGTGTCGTGTTGTAGCTATCTACCAATGATGACATATCGGAGGTATGACACCAGAGTCGAAGCAGATATTCTCGCACGGACAGCATCGATGTCAAGGGTCTTGGGGTTTCGCGATTCACAGGTATTTTAGAGGAGGATGTGGGCACACACTGTAGATTGAATGAGATCTGCATGTGGTCAGATAAGCAGGATTTTGTAATAAATTGGTGATGACAAAGTGCAGTTGTATGAGAAGATCTGGTCGAGTGTGTGACCCTTGATGTGGGTAGGGCCATGCACATGAGCCACAAGAGACAATGAGTCAGTCAATACACGAAATTCGGTGCTGAAAGCGTCAGATAAGTTATCAAAGTGAACGTTGAAATCACCCATAACAGGGAAGGATCAATTTCTTGCACACAGAATCGAAATGAGATCGGAGAAATCTGAGATAAAGGAGGATTTGGTACCTGGTGGGCGATAGACTACTGCCACTATCGGTAGCTTGTTTTCGGGTGAGACCAAGACAATTGATTCAAAAGACTGCTTCGAGGTTACTGCAAATGGCTTGAAGTTGAATTTCGAGCTCACGAACATAGCAACTCCACCTCCAGTTTTGATTGATCTAGGGGTGTGAAAGAACGTGAAACCAGATAGAGTTGCATCTTTAATTGTCGGACAGTTTATCGATTTCAGCCAAGTTTCAGTTAGGGCGAGCAGGTCGATACCATTTTCAGAAATGAGGTCGCTTATTACCAGAGGTTTATTGCACGTTGAGCGAGGATTCCAAAACCAAGCGTTAAGTCTGGCCGATGGAGTTACAACAGGCCTGATGACCACTAAGTTTGAGAGATTTACAGTGACGCATGTGGGGTAGCGTGCTGAGCGGTTCGAGACAATGCTAGGAATACCAAACGAGCGGGTACTCAGCTAGCAGTTCGGCGTCTGAGCTGGCGGTTGCGGCCACCATGGTGGCTAACGGGTGCTTTTCTTTTGTTAATGCATAGTTCATGAATATTAGCAACAACATTAATACCTAGGAATGCATTTGATCTACAATGACGAAGCGATAGCAACTGCCTACGTTCATAACTAACAAGCCGGTTACTAGCCGCCGGTGTAGCTAAGGCGGCCGCAGGTGTGGAAGACAGCAGCCCGAAGCGATAAACGTTTAATGTCCATAAGCATGTAATTTCTTACGTGCTACCGTCAAATAGTAATCACAATAACTTTAAACAGGTCTTAGCTGTATCGTTTCCGTATACGATGTTCGCAAGAACTTCGGTTTTCGGAAGAATTCTGCAACAAAGACGAACACAAGTTAAAGGACTCAATGTCAGGAGGCAAGAATTATTTAAGATGAGGAGGTTGGAGTCCACGTTTTAGACTTATAAGATCTGCATATGGTCAGATGAGCAGGCTGGGGTAATGATTGGTGATGACAAAACACAGTTGTATGAAATAGTGAAGTGTGTGTACCTTGATGTGGGTATGGCCATGCACACGAGATAAGATAGAAAATGAATCAGTCAGTGTATTAAAGTCTGCGCAGCTGGTGACAGAAGTGTTTTCAAAATGAATGCTGAAACTACCTAGAATGAGGAAAGCTCGATTTCCCCAGCACTTAATAAAAATGAGGTAAACAAACCAGAGATAAAGGTGGACATTATACCTGGTGGACGATAGACTACTGACACTACAGGTAGCGAGTTGCCGGGTGAAATGAGGAATATGCATCTGAAAAACCACTTCCAAGGTACTGAAACCGGTGCGAAGCTCTAGTGTGTCAAAATAGTGAATCCACATCCAGTTTTGATCGATCTAGGACTTTGAAAGAAGAATAACTTAGCCAAAGCAACGTCTTCAATCGTCGGTTAGTTCACTGATATCAGCCAAGTTTCAGTCAAGGCGTGAGAGTCAAGACCTTTTTCAAAAAATGTTCGTCTATTACTTTGGGTTTATTGCACATCGTGCGAGGATTCTAAAGACTGGGGTTAAGTTCGGCCGCCAGAGCCAGAAAAGGCCAGATGGCCACTAGATAAAGGAAACTTAAAGTAAGGTTTGAGATATAACTCCGTGGTGGGTTCCAGACAGTGGTAGTAATACCAAACGAGAGGTTATTCAGCTCGTTGCTGCAGTCAAATGAGAGGCGTATTCTGTAGCTGCCCAGGTACAGCAGTTGCTCCCGGTGCTATTTTTTCTTACTGCAAATTTCACGAATCTTAGCAACAGCAATAAAATCACAGAATCTGTTTGAACTACTATTGCAAAGAGTTACTAAGAATGCATGATCATAACTAACCTGCAGTTACTAGCTACAGGAGTTTTGATAGCCACCACCTGAGTGGCAGATCTAGCAGCCCAAAGTGGTAAGCGTTTAGATGTCCATTGCCATGTATCTAAGCTTTAAACACGTCTTACGAACTGTCCTAGCACAGTCAAAGGCTTCCAGCTGGGTGCACTACTCATCGTCTTCGAACGTTGGGAACAAGTCCGTAGTCACGCAGATGACCAGAATAAGGTCATCTGCAGCTGTTTGAGCTGCAACCGCTGAAAAAGGTTCGCGGGTGTAATTCAAATGAATGTACTTCCTCTGCATGGCGCATAACTCGGTGGACAACCCTGTCAGTGGGTCTCATCGTCTAAGCCAGGCCCTGGAAGCCTTAAGGAAACTTCACCCGACGCCATTTGACCGTGCTTTCTTTGCAGAAAATGTAAGCACCTATAAAGAAATTGAGTTTTATGAGGGCTCTTTACCGAATGTATAATTGTTGTTATTATTACAAGCTTAGCGACAAAATCTATCACTATGCCGACCGGGCATCACAATGTTGAGTATTCACTGACTGGATTCTTGAGCATCCATGCAGCTGCAGGTCCAGTGAGCACATCAGCCCTGCCAGTAGAACTGGCTGTAGCTGCTGAGTACTCAGAAGCCCTCATCGGAGCCTGCCCGGATGTGGCGAAATTGCAACACCCTAAGGCTGAGAGCTTGCAGGGCCGGTCGACCTGGTGGTGAACCGTTCAACGGGTAACAGGCTGCTGTCCCGCCGGGTTTTGTGAAATAATGTTCACTGCCACTCTGGTGAATCTAACTCAGCAGCAGCTACTGTGTCAAACAACCATTCAGCTTTTCATTGAGTAATTTTTGCGGTGGTTGAAAATCATTTTCCTTAATCCCGATCTCTCCACAGTGGCAGCTTTAAATACAGATTACTTCTTTAGCCACACGCTTAACTTTTTTCACCGGGTATAGCAAATATTGTCTTGTTTACTTCAATACCTACTACAAGATCTAATAGCTAAATGCGTTTATAGCTTTTATAAAATGTCGTCAAATCATGGTATGTCGTGAGGCCAGTCCAAAGAAAGCTTTGGGAGACTACGAACTAATGGCATGGTCGTCTGAATCGACTAATCGAATGCTGGGGTGAGGTGAATTAATGGCTGCAACCTTTTAAAAGGCAGTGGCAGAGTAATAGGTTGCAAATAATATCTTTTTATTTAACCATAATTTGAAATTCCAAATGTAAAGAGTACCAAATAAAGTGAACAGTACAGTGCACAGGTATTGAGAACAATCGTTCAAATTTTCCTATAGATTTTTCGAATCATGCGTCAAACTTCATTCCAAAAACTTAGTCTGAATACCCGATAGGGAAGAAAACCATTTTTTTTTAATGCTGAAGACAGTTTTTTCACGGCTTAGGTAGGAATAGCAAAGAACATTTCTACTATTTAAACTTCTAATCTATTGATGCAGATTTTTCCATCGAAGAATCTACCCACTTACATTTAAGTCTTTACACTTTCAGTCGCATAAACGCCATCTCCAAAGTGACTCCTAGCCTGGCTAGGTGTCATGTCTCCAAGTCTTCTATCAAAATGTTAGACTGTAAAATCCTTCTATTCGGTATTTTGTCAGCTAGCATGCGCCGAAATAAGAGAGCTCTTTTTCAACTGAAACTTTTCAGATTTATGAAAGTTACCAAGCAGCTAAACAACCATTCAGCTTTTCAATGCGTAGTTTCTGCGATGGTTGCAAATCATTTTCCTTAATCCCAAACTCTGCACAACGGCAGTTTCAAATACAAATTACTTCTTTACTCACACATTTAACTTTGTCACGGGATGTAGCAAATATTGCCTTGTTTATTCAATGGGAGAACCGTTAAAATGTATTGATTAGCAAAATGTAAAGATTTTTGAAAAGTGTATATGTGGCCAAACAAATGATTAATATCTGATTAGTGTAACAAAAACTTCGGACTGCCTTCCCAACTACGTGGAAGTTCGGCCGTAGCTGTTAAATCAGTGGTCGGTATGATGCTGGTGGACTTGCAAAGCCAAGAACTGGGGCAATCCACCGCGTTATTTTGCTGTAGATTCTCTCAAACTTCAATAGGATGCTTGCTACAGTCAGTGGAAGCCCAAATTTTTTTAACCTCGCAGTGCTGCTATGATTCGATTTTGACCAATTGCAGGATTCCTCACCTTCGTTTCAGCAAAGCCTGTGTGCGGATAATAGCACCACTGAGCCATAATAGTACCTGGCGCACAACTCTGCAGCTAGGCTTGTCTGCAGTGAGCTTTAAGTAGCCACATATCACTACTTCTCGCCGATTGGTACTGGTTACGGGTCAAACAGCGTATCGTCTCCAAGTTTTCGTCAATCTAATCCCTTCGTTCTTAGGCTCCATCCTACCTACCTGTCAGATCAACTCACCCGCCATCGTAATCCTCCTGCCACCCACATTTCGGAATGTAACTGTTCGCCAATACCTCGTACACACTTCAGATCCTATTAACGAAGTTTGTATGCTCCCAAAGTCAGGAACTCACTCCAAACATGCGTCAAAACATCTCTTGACATGACCACATTTAAAATGAAATGAAAATAGATACAATTAGCGTAGCTTTTAGTAGGTCCCTGTGAATTCTCCTTTATGTGCTTATCTGTGCTGGTGCTGTGCATGATGCTATTAGCTTTGCTTGTATGCCGACCCTGCGCATGTCACTCTAAGCATGTTATTCTAGTTTTTTATTGGGAATACTGGCACTAACCCTTCGATCTTACTCCGTTTGCAGCGAATTTAAAGCGCCTAGAAAGAGATTGAGTTCTCTGTTGGGGCTACATCAATTTTGTTGTTATAATAACAATAATGAAACACTTGCTATAGAGCCTTCCGAGAAATCAATCTCTTTCCAGGCACTTTACATTTGCTGCAAAGGAAGTACGATCGAATGATCAGTGGTAGAATTTTGAATGAATAACAAGAATAATGTGGTTACGAGTGACATGTGTTGGCCCAGCATGCAAGTACGGTTAATGGGTTAGTATTTAACCATTAATTGTAAACACACCGCCCAAAATCCGGAGCTCTAAACCCAACAAATCATTACCAAGCCCTTAAAACAAAACGCTAAATTCTAAGCGCCATATCCTAAAATCTAAAGAAAACCATAACCACAAAACAAGTCAATTTAATTTTAATGTAACTAGATGCTGAGTACCACGTTTGACTTTCTGCTAGAGGCTGTGTTCACTAACTGAGTTCAGCTGGTCTACCACGAGTCGTTCCACTGTTTTTAATATTAATGGTAGAAGGGAGACTGGGCGGAATTTTCTCAAGCTGTCTTAGTCTAGTATTGCTTTCTTGAGTATTAGCCTGACTACGGCTTTTTCGAAAGGTGCTGTGACATAGCCTAAGGTTAATGGCATATTTATGGTGTCAGTTATGCACGAAATCAGCAGATCTATGCATCATAAAAGGAGGACCAGTTGTCGTCTTGATTGGGATGTGAGCTTCAGGATGAGGTCACGAGTTACCTCGATGAATGTGGTAATTGAGGCGCTGCATGCTTAGGCAGATTTGAAAACTCTTCGACCGTGTAAGCACATGATATTTGGTTGAAATCTAACATTACAGATACGTCGGAAGGGAAATGAGCAGCAGAGGCGCAGAGGAGGAAATTGCAGCACAATGTCAAGTGTCTCAAGGTCGCACAATTACGTTCAATTTTAAATAGGCTGAAGGGTAAACATTGTAGCCTTATGAGATCTACATGTAGTTACATAGCTCGACTTTGATCATAATTGGTGGTCATAGCGTGCAGTTTTGGGATACGATTTGGTCGAGTGTGAGACCTTAATTGTGAGTAGGGCAGTGCATATAAACCGCAAGAGACTGCGAATCATTAAGTGCAATAAATTGTGTTCCGAAGGCGTCGCATCAGTTATCAAATGAGTTTTTGAGTCACTAATACCGATGAAAGATTTATTTAGTGCACAACGCAGCATACGAGATTGGAGCAATGTGTAATAGAGGTGGGTTTGGGACCTGGGGGCAATTAACTAAATTCACCATCGCTAGCTTGCTGCCGAGTGAACTCGAACTAACAAAATAGAAATATAATTTTGAAGGGAACTGCAAACAGGTTACACTGTTTCTTTCGCCGCGGATGCATCGGGTGGCTGGAGCCTCATTACCGAAGTCAACTTGGCCTTCACAGCCGTGTCCTACGCGGACGCCGCCTTGCGCTCTTATGATATCCATCCTAAGGATGGTGTCCCAGCCAGCAATTATATCGGTCACCAAACAATTAACCTCTAGCAGTAATCCTCTAATTAGCAAACTGACCTTACACGTAGAGGTACAGAGAGCGCTGTCACCGTTCATCATCAAGATACCCTCCCTCGCTGGCTGCAGATCACGAGAGGAGGCCAGCACTGATGCAAGCACCGTGCGGGAGCAGCCGGTGTCGACAAGTGCAGTAGCGAACTGGCCATTTAACATCATGCCAATGGAGGGCAGTCGCGCCGAAGTCAAGGGGAACACGCTGGCACAGGTGTCGGCGGTTCCCCTTATTCGTTTTTTTGATCGCCGAATTTTTTACCACACGCAGCAGCTAGATGATTTGGATCGCCGCAGATCCATCAAAGTCACGTGCGCGGCCCCCTGCGAAAAGGCCGGTCGGTGTACCGCCTTTGCGATTCCGTCTTAGACTGCACCACGACGCCACGGGTCTGAGCGCGTCGATCCTCGAAACGGCCGGCGAGACATGCTGCACTTGACGAGACAAAGTTCCTCGACATTTCAACCAGCACCGGCAAATCAGCTTTGGTAAGCGAGCATGCTGCTCGAAGTTGCCGCTTTACGTCATCGGGTAGGCCCGACACAAATGCGCACTTCAGCAAAGACTCCGGGGGATACGCAGGTGCCCAGCTTGAGCAGCGAAGACAATAGACGCCAAGCGAACAAGGTCGGCCAAGTAAATGTCTGGAGACTCACCCTCACGAAGTTTTCTGCTTGATAACTCATCGTATGTGCGGAAGCAATCAGGCGAAAACGCGGCCCTGAGTATGCGTTTCACCTTCGTATAGTCACATTTATCACTGTCCACCAGCCCTTCTTAGACGGCAAAAGCTCCGCCGGTTAAATACAAGGGCATGAGTGCGGCAAGATCGTCATCTTTAATCTTGTTCGTCTTGGCCACGGAGTCGGGTCGACGTACCCACGCGACGAAGTCCGTTTTGCCGTCATAAGGTTCGATTTTGCCTAGCATTACCATTGATGCCATCGACTCCATCCCAAGAAATAGCTTGTGCTTCGATGTGCCTTGCACGAAGAATGCCAGCACAGAACCAACACCAACAGTTTATTCTACTACAGAGCAGAGGGAGCACGACTTCACTCGTCCCTCTCTCCCCACTGAATCCCCCTCCTCGCCCACGGCTGTGTTTCGGCCGACCCTGATGGTGAGTCCACCATCTGACTGTGGTTACCGGCCTGTCCAAACGGCACCACAGGCGGACCACAGCTATGCACCACTGGTGATGCTCCTGACAGCTGTTTAAGGAAGGAGCAGTACCGGCCTGCATATACTCAGACCACAATAACATCCATATTTATCTATTTATTGAATTGTTCGTGCGATAATAATAATAATAATATTGCACTTGATAAAGCGCCCTCAGAGAACTTAATCTCTTTCTAGGCGCTTTACATTTGCTGCAAAGTGATACGCAATAGAATAGTAAGTAAAATCATGCTTGAAAAACAAACAAAATGAATAACATGGTTAGGGGTTACATGCACTGGGTCAGCATGCAAATGTGGTTAGTGGCAGCATGAACAGTGTCAGCACGCATAAGCACATCGAGGACGAATCACAAGGACCCACTAAATGCTGTCCTAAATAGGTATGTTTTTAAGTTTCTTTTAAATGTGGTCAGGTCAGGGGATGTTCTGATGCAGGTCGGGAGGGAGTTCCAGGCTGTGGGAGCATACGAGCTAAATGCACGGTCTCCAAAGGATTTAAGGTTTGTATGAGGTATTTCTAGACTGTTGGATTCCGAAAAGCGAGTGGTACGATGCTTTGCCTGATAAGGTAGTATCTCTGAAAGATAGGCTGGAGCCATAGAATGAAGAGACCTAAAAGTGAGCGACAAAACCTTGAAGTCAATCCGTTGCTTGACTGGTAACCAGTGCAGGTCGGCGAGAAGTGGAGTAATGTGGCAACCGCGACGCTCACGACAGACAAGTCTACCTGCCATATGCCTATAATTTGCCGGTATGAAAATGTCCCTGGGCTGTGGTCGTGATGACAGTCAGCAGTTTGAGATGTCGAATTTTTTTATATTTTGCTTGTTGTAAGGTTAGCTTGGAGTCAAGTGTCATGCATCTTTTGAGTGGTTTGCCATATTTCTACAATGACTGGTAGTAAATCTGAGCTGCAGTGCAATGACTGAGCTGCAGTGCCATATGTGACCTTGGACTTGCACAGGTCATCAGAAGGTCAAGACGGCAGCTATCACGTCTAACGATAGCTGATGTTACGAGTGTTCTTTGTGCCAATTTTCATGCCATTCATTTTATTGGTCTTAGTACGATAATAATATATTATACCTATTTAGGACAGCATTTAGTGGGTCCTTGTGATTCGTCCTCGATGTGCTTATGCGTGCTGACACTGTTCATGCTGCCACTAACCACATTTGCATGCTGACCCAGCGCATGTAACCCCTAACCATGTTATTCATTTTGTTTGCTTTTAAGCATGATTTTACTTACTATTCTATTGCGTATCACTTTGCAGCAAATGTAAAGCGCCTAGAAAGAGATTAAGTTCTCTGAGGGTGCTTTATCAAGCGCAATATTATTAGTATTATTATTATTATAAATGGGCTTTATGGGACAACTCTCACTGTTAGCAGCCATTGTGGGGGGATAACCCCTACTACTGGCCGCCCTGGCCCTGCGAAAAGCTTGTAAGCAATGGCCACTATTGATGACCCGGACGTAAAACAATGATCATAGCATAGGCTAAGTATAGTTCTTAAATTCTATGCTGCAGACTCCCTTAATGCTGAATTTGGATGGTTGGACCGTATGCAAACGTCATTTAGTCCATGTCATTCAAGCCTGCTAACCCATTTCTGCAGATTAACCTGTGAATTGAGGAATCTTAAGACCCGTAGCGTTGGTGCTGTACCGATCGCCAGACTTTCAACTAGCATGCATAAGTCTTACTTCCAGGTTGGCATGAATATAGAAGAATATGATTTGTTTATATAGTGCCACAAGAGAACTTAATTTCTAATCAGGCGCTTCAACTATGTCCTGGGGGTTTGAGCCCAAGACCTTAGCCAGACCTTGGTCGGGGCCAGCACCTTAACCACTGGACCAAACCAGCTCGGCATTACCGAGCTGTCGGTCCGTGCCTGGCAGGTGACCTAACCCTGTTCTTAGGGACGTGTTCCGGTCTACGGTCCCTCGTGTCTGCAGCTGAACAATCTGCGTCAGTACTGGGTATGCAGTTCTAAGCCAGCAAGGTTTTCCTGCACGGCTTGACTACCTCCGTCGGGCACGGCTTGTCCATAAAGCTGAGCTGCAGCCTGCCGAAAAAAGCTCGGACGGTTCTAAGCCACTTCCGATGAGGTTGGCCGAACTTTGAGTCACTGCATTTCTCTTTCGCATCTCGCTCCTCGGAATCCATGGCTTCGTCAGCTTAGCACCTCCATTTTACGCACTGACTAGGAGCATCCTCTGTGGTCAAAAGTGCATAAATGCCTCAAGCTGATATCCTGCTGCCTTGACCTGGCCGGCCCCTGAATCGCTGCACGTGTCTACCGACCCTAAGCTAATCAAGCACTATGTCGTGCCACTTGTGGTTATCACGAATGCTTCGGAAATTTGCCAGACTTTTTGAAAGCCGGGCCTGGGTGGCCCAGTATGTACCGTGCAGGGTCAGAGCTGCACGATTGCAGGCATATTCGCCACCCATGGTCACCCTCGAGACCTAAGGGCTTGGCTTATTATTCCGGGCCTGGCGGTTCGTCCGCAGCTCATACCGGGACGGGCTACCAGTGCTAGAAGTTGGTTATACCTGGGAACTCGTTAGCAGCTGCAGCCGATGCCGTAGGGATGGAAAGACAGCTTGTCATGTGCTGACCCATTACCGGCCGAGGCTGTCTGTTATCAATGCCCGACACAGCCCGGTTCAGAGCCGCCTGATTGGAGCTCGTCCGGCCAAGGAGCTCACCTGCAGGTCGCCAAGCTGTGCCCTCCTGTATGCCGGTAATCCGGCTTGAGAACCAGACCTGATCATCGACGACAGCACCGATACGGCAGTATGGTAATGTGCCGGTGTCGTTAGAAGGCATCCAGGATGCTCTGCTGGCAGCAGGACGTAACCAAACTGATAAGTATGCAGCAGTTGGGCTTTTTCCAAATAACCGTTGGCTTCGGGTCGGCAGGGTGATGTCTTTCTTGGTCAGCGATCTACTGGTTGGTGGCTCTGCCTTTCAGACACGAACACTGACTAGGAAGCCGCATGGTAGCTGTTCCTTAACGGGGAGGCCCGTTTAGCACCCATGACCCTCGCAGGGCAGGGAACTACCGGCTAGTGAATCGTTTGGTTCCGACACAGCACAAAGCCCCAGCCAACGACCAACGCCAGCATTTATTTTTACTACGAACGGAAAGAGGGAAGAGCGACTCCCTGAACCCCTCTCTTCCACTCGTGTGTCCCACTGTTCAACCACGGCTCAGCACCGGCCGACTCTGATGATGAATGAGAGGGGTACCATAGGTGTGCACCAGCTGACCCTGATGATGTATCCAACTTCAGTTCACCAGCAGGTTACCCGAGAACCTGTACCAGCCTGCATATAATCAAACTACACTGCCCCGTGATTTTAAGACTACGAGTGCCCCGCAGCAATACTAGCAACCCCAATGTACCAAGCAGCATTGAGTACACCTACCTACTGAACATACCACCCTAGACAGCCAGTGCTGCATCAGGGTAACAGCCTACATCAACCACTGACCCCCACAGGCAGGCTGGCTATCCTAAAGCCGCATTCAGGAGGCGGGCTGAAGTACGGTCTTTCACAACCATCCGGAAATGTGGAACACCAACCATCTATGCCGATATGACTTGTACAGCTGCCATTGTTCTGACCTCGGTAGCCATCGCAACAGCTGCTCCCGAGGATTCTGCCGCCACGCCTCCGACTTGCACCGCCTGGTCTACGACTTAAGCCACAGCGTCTTTAACCTGCTCCTGCCGCTGAGTCTCCGACCAACACCACCATGCCTCCAACTTTCGCTGCCGCATATCCGTCCTGGGATGAGTCTCCGGCCTGCAGAGTCTCTCCGGCCGATGCAGGGTTACAGCCCTCCGGCTTGTCCGAGACCAGTCTTCATGTCTTGTTCTGCATCCCAGGCCGTTGCCTCTCTGGCGGACGTTTCCGACTCTCTTGCGGACGCCATCGACTATCGCGCTGAGATCTCCAAGTTAGAATTGTAATAAATCTTCTATCTATAAGACCATTAGCGACAGAAGCTTTTGCTCTGTAGGTCATAGACAGTGTAAATCACTCCCATGATTCTTAAGCAACGCCAACTACTCTCGTGCTTCCTGCTCCGGTCCATTCTTTATAGCCATCCTTAGCTGCTACGTCCATGTAACTAACTACCTCAGCTACTCTCCTGACTCGGCTACGCTTCTAAATTTGTTTTTGTTGGGCGAGATGAATTCTATTGGCTACAGAATACGCACCCAGAGACGTTTAGACTGTTAGTAAGGTATTCAACAATCTCTAGCATAACGCCCACATAGCATCGGTGGCTTCGTGGAGTTACGACAGAGATTCAGTTCATTACATTAAATACAGTCTGGCTGATTCAGCTAGCTATTTTACAGTGCACCTGGCTAGTAATATGCACTGCACCGAGCGTTTTCTTAGCTCAAAACTCACCAAAAAGTAAGAACAACTTCCTTAATTCACCCCATCAGGGATTCATGCCATTGCTCTACCCTAAGCATGTCTGATCGTGATACTTTTCAGATGAGATAACATCCTGTAGGCCTTATGAGAGTAATCGACTAGTATTATGCACTGAATGGAGCACTGGTAAGCACCAAGCTTAAAAATCACTTTAAAACTTCGAACAGGCACCAACGCATCAGCTGGAGACGTGCAGAGTTCGCCTACCCATCGTGCATCTTCGTAATGCAAGCTCGTGCTGAAGCAAAGGGCAGAGCTTGGCATCGTGCCACTAATTTACAGGTATTTTGACCTCAAGGTTTTGTCGCTCACTTTTAGGTTACTTCATTCTTTGGCTCCAGCCTATCTCTCAGATATACTACCCCATCAGGCCAAGCACCGTACCATCAGCTTTTTGGAATCCAACAGTCTAGAAATACCCCGTACTAACCTCAAATCCTTTGGAAATCGTGCGTTTAGTTCGTATGCTCCTAAAGCCTGGAACTCCCTCCCGACCTGTGTTAGAACAACCCCTGACCTGACCACATTTAAAAAGAACGAAAAAACACACCTATTTAGGACAGCATTTAATGAGTCCCTGTGATTCGTCCTTGATGTGCTTATGCATGCTGACACTGTGCATGCTGCCACTAACCACATTTGCCGAGCTGGTTTGATCTAGCGGTTAAGGTGCTCGCCTCGACCAAGGTCTGACTGAGGTCGTGGGCTCGAGCCCCGAGGCATATGTAAAGCGCCTGAATAGAGATTAAGTTCTCTTGGGGCACTATGTAAATGAATTATATTTTATATTTATTTACAGGCTGACCCTGTGCATGTCACCCCTAACTTTGTTATACATTTTGTTTCTTTATCAAGAATGATTTTACTCACCGTTCAATTGCATTTCTCTTTGCAGCAAATGTAAATCGCCTACAGAGAGAATAAGTTCTCCGAGGGCGTTTTATCAAGTGCAATATTATTATTATTATTAACATCTAAACTACAATGCTGTTCCCCGATTCCTGGCTACACCTCAATAACTACAATAACTACATTTAGCAGGTCACTAGTGATCTAGTCCTGAAGTTTCTATCCCAATCAAAGAAGACAACCATACCTCTAGACCGTATTCCCACTGTCCTGCTCCCACTGTGCATTGATCTGCTGCCGCCATGCTTAACTAACATCTTTTATATGTCATTAGCATCAAGTTATGTCTCAGCACCTTTCGAAAAAGCCGTACTCAGGCCACATCTCAAGAAAGCGACACTAGACCAAGAGAACTTGAGCAACTATCACCCAGCCTCCCTTCTACCATTCCTATCAAAGACACTGGAACTGGTCGTGGGGGACGATCGGAACTCATATCTCGGAACTTCAAGCCATGCTAGGAATTTTCAGCCTGGCTTTACCCCTAATCACTCCACAGAGTCAGTATTACTTAGGGTATACAACAACCTACTTATGAATGCAGACATGGTTAGAGTGTCTCAGCTTGTTTAGCTCGATCTTTCGGCAGCTATTGATCCTATCGATCACAAAGATATTTTAGCGTGCCTGTAATCTCGCCTGCACATCACTCACATCATCGCTCTGCAATGGTTCAGATCTAATCTTAGTGGAGACTCCAGAGTATTGACGTGAATGGACAAAGATCATCTGAGGTACCTCTTAAATATGAGGTACCTCAGGGCTCCGTGCTAGGTCCAGTTCTTTAACAGTTTACACTCTCCCTCTTGCTGATGTGATTGCCAAGCACAATCTAGGCTTTCACTTCTATGCGAATGACACTCAGTTGTACCTTTGCTTTGATCCCTCCCAGCCTTTGAGCACCTCAAATTCTCTCAACTCAGTTGCTGCACGTATTCATGACATCCGCACATGGATGGCAGCAAATTTTCTCAAACTAAACTATGATAAAACTAACTTACTAGTAATTGGCTAACCCAGTGGGTATCAGAAATTGGAAAGGCTGACGCTTAAAATTGGCTCTGCCATCATAATTCCTGTTGAGTCAGCTCGAAATGTAGGTGTCGTTTTCCAAAGCGACCTCTCGTTAGACGACCACATCTGCTCCACAGTCAAATTTGTCTACTTTCAGCTACATTACATTGCTAAAAATCTGGCTTGTTTAGATAAGGATACCTCTTCTAAATTGGTCCATGCATTCGTAACATCCCTTCTCGACTTTTGCAACTCACTGCTTACCGGCCTACCGGCATGTGTGATCAGGCGTTTTCAGCTGGTGCAAAACTCGACAGCTAGGCTTGTCTGTGGTGAGAGTCGCAGTTGCCACAACACACCACTTCTAGCTGACCTGCACTGGCTATCAGTCAAGCAACAGATTAACTTCAACGTTTGTCGCTCACTTTTAGGACGCTTCATTTTTTGGCTCCAGCCGATCTCTCAGATCTACTGCCCCACCAGGGCAAGTATCAGACCACCTGATTTTCGGAATCCAACAGTCTAACAATACCTCGTACCAACCTCAAATCCTTAGAAGACCGTGCATTTAGTTCGAATGCTCCCAAAGCCTGGAACTCCTTCCGGCTTTTCGTCAGAACATCCCCTGACTTGACTACACTTAAAAAGAACTCAAAAACACACCTATATATATATATATATATATATATATATATATATATGTGTGTGTGTGTGTGTGTGTGTGTGTGTGTGTGTATATATATATTTATTTTGTATAGCGCCCCAAGAGAACCAAATCTTTTTTTCAGGCGCTTTACATATGCCTCAGGGCCCGAGCCCACGACTTCAGCCAGACCTTAGTCGGGGCTAGCACCTTAACCGCTGGACCAACCCAGCTAGGCGCCTAAATTAGAACAGCATTTAGTGGGTCCCTGTGATTCGTCCTTCACGTGCTTATTAGTGCTGACGTTGTGCATGCTGCCACTAAACACATTTGCATGCTGACCTGTGCATGTCACCCCTAACCATGTTATTCATTTTGTTTGTTTATCAAGCATGATTTTACTCACCATTTAATTGCATTTCCCTTTGCAGCAAATGTAAAGCGCCTAGAGAGAGATTAAGTTCTCTGAGGGTGCTTTATCAAGTGCATTAATAATATTATTAAGTACATTTTCATGTATTCGATATGAGAATAATGAACCCTGACTCACATTAACCGTCTACGTTCACGCCTGTGGGTCTGTGAGACTACATGCGATTTGTAGCGGCTGTAGCCACAGTAAAGCCGCATGCACCGTCGCTCCTCCCCCAACTAAGTCCGATGCCAGTAGTTTTAGCCACCTGGATCGGTGTGTTTAAGCCGTTTCTAGGCGGCGAACGCCAGTCTCCCTTCTAACGTTTCTAGCTAAGGCTCTGGAGCGAGTTCAAGCCGACCAGCTGAACTTATTTGGAGAAACTTCAAACCTTGCTAGTAAGTTCCCGACTGCTCTGAGATCTAATGTGTAGAGAGTGTTCCCGGCCTTGCCTCAATTTTTTTAGGGCACACGAAAACTTGTCGGTGGGGAGAGGCACATTTGCCCAATGGCAGTAAACCAGAGAGGATCACTGGTGTGGTGAGATAGCGAGAGCTTAAGCGGGAATCTCAGGGATCTCTGAGACCAGCCGCATTCGTTGGGCCTTTAGAACTGGTCAGCTATCGGCAGGTGAGCTTTAAGAGTTCCAAGGAGTTCCAAGCGGACTTAATAATTTTTTTTATCCTCTGACGGATGCCTAAATTAACGCATTCAACTGTTTCACAAGTTAGTCACGTTTTAATAATCCTGCGTCATTATCGAAAACTAATCACTCAATGAATAATATCGAAATAATATTATCTGTAAAAATTCTTGAAACAACGTAGCCCCTTCATAAGTCATCAAACATGTATTGTAGTACTTTTCACGACACGAAAACTACTGCTTGCAGAAAACCCTGATTTGGTGCTTCAAAGTTGCAACTATAAAGAAGCTGGAGCTTGGCACTGGCTTGCTTCCTTTCAGTAGCTGCGTTCACGGATTTTCTCACAAGTTGCAGTAGAATTGATATGTGATTTTGCTATGTGGTTGCAATCTTGCTTACAGTGACGAAACAGGCTAACCTTGCAAGCATTTCCAGCAGTAAAAGCCTTCGGTTTTCCCTTTTTATTGGGTGAGAATTAACTTGCTTGGCTACCTAAAGAGTGTGACCTTAATCCAGAAATTTCAGTCTAATATATAGATCAGATGATGAAAAAACTGAGAAAACATCTTTTCATAGTGTATCTACAGTTTTGTATCGGTGCGGGCCGATACAGTCATTAGCAGCCTGCTCTAAACTTTTTATTTTCTATTGAGGGCTGATAATACCATCAGCGTGTTCGGGCATCGGAGTTTTGGCAAATAGTCATTCTACTAAGCTATCTATCAGTCGCTTTGCTTGCCATGAACCCTTGCCTTGGTTAGATAGGCTGTATCGTAGCAGAGATTAAAATATAGCTAAGAATATGTGTTTTTAGAGAAGAATCATGGCGATTATTTATGAGGCTATCAGTGCAAATAGAGTGCAAATGTCTTCCTAGAACCTCATTTACTTGTCACTCTCGTGCTGCTTCTAAAACCACTGACAGCTTGTCTAGTGCTACCTAAGAGCTACTATCATCAAGAGGCTCTTGCCCAGGACTTCTTTTGTCTACAGCTAATATAAGAGTCTCACAGGTCATTATAACTACCAACATTGTAGTGCGATCGATTTCATATAAGTCACCACTTAGGGCATGAAAACTTAAGCCTATGGTCACTGCAGCACACATCTGTTTTTTTTAATATTCAGCTAATGAAAAATAAGACAAAGTAATTTAACTAGATAATCCTACGTGTGCACGTATTCTGGTAGTATCCTTTTCCAATTTTAAAAACTTCACGGAAGGATGCTACGGTTATGAAACACTATTCTTACATTTGCTACCACAGACTGAGTGCTAAATATGTAGCGAATATTAGTCCTTGATCGATTGTATGCAAAAACCTAGTCCACATTACCCTAAATGCTGTATTTCTTTACCAAGCAAATCTGTTCAATAAATGTCTCTGTTTAAAATCCTCTATGAATAAATTTCTCCCTGGACAGTTCTAAATTTTCTTGGATCAAGTCAATATATTCAGGTATGCCTGAGCCGATGCTTGCCACTAACTGATTGATTTACCAGCAAACGACCCGAGATGCGAATCACCAAGCAAAGAGCTTGGCATAATTTTGTTAGTGTTAGGCCAGCCGAGTAGCAATTTAGCCAAGAAAATGCATGGGAGTCGCAGATGCAACACAAATCTGCCGTATCGATACGTGTTTTGGAATGGCACTTTAATGACTGAGTACACGATACGTCTGCTTTTTAAGTCTAGCAGATGAAAATTGTGTTTTAACACTTCATCCTGTGCCCAATATAGTCATACAACTCTCACACATGCTACATAACTAAATCTAAGGTTACTGAGACATTTTCTAGTTAATCAACACGTCTGTTCTTGCCTCACGAAACCAAGTACTGCTAAAATATTTCCTGCTCATTGTATGTCGCCTGATGCATATTTCATCTTAAACTTTCAGTTACTTCTGTACCTGTGCACCGTGAAGTCGGCCTACGTTTAGATATGTAAGATGGGTTGGCTGTGAGATAGATACCCTTTTTCGTGATTCGTAAGGACTTTATGAAATTTTGCGAGCGTATCTACCTAATCTCTTCAATGCGCGCTCCTGTCACATGAGGCGTTGCAGATAGACTGTGTAGAACCAATGAGCTAGCTGTGATTTTCACTAGCATTGCTGCTAACACGTCCTCTAACTGATCAGTACAGGGTTTCCCATCGAAGGAGATACACACGTAAATTGCGCACTTTTGCAATTTATTTCCCCACCTCTCTAAACGGTCAATATCTCCGAATTTAGTCTAAATCAGGCTACCTTTCTTGTCTAGGGGTCTTTGGTTACGTCAAAGATTCCAAAATATTTCTGTTTGGAAACTTTTCGCTCAGTTAACATTCGCCAAAAGCCGAGAGGTCACTTTTGACTGGTAATTCATATTTGATGAAATGTACCGATCCCATAAAACCGCTCAGCTTTTTATTTCCTAATTTCCGTGATGGGTGCCAATCATTTCCCTGCATGCCAAACCCTATATATTCGCACTTGCCAATGCAACTGACTCCTTTCGTGATGTGTTTGACCTTATTCTCACACAGTATAGTAAGAAAGGCATCGTTAACTTCATCAGAGAACCGTTTAAACACACTGATTAGAAGAATGTACGATCCATCTAAAGTTTAAAGGTGTCCAAACGATTGACAAATATAACAGGGGCAGTGAAAGACCACGTAATGCAAACCTGGTAACTTATAAGTTCCCCATAGCTAGTCAATAATTGGTCGGTTTGATGCTGGTAAATCGGTAGCCCCACGAGCTACTGTAATCCACGATGCATCTATATTATTGATTCACTGTTATCTTGATGGAATGTTTGCTTTAGTCAGTGGAAGCCCTTATTTTCTAGCTTTGCAGTGCTTTTATGATTAAATTTTTATCGTTGGCAGGATTCCTCACGGTCGCATCACAACAGCTTTTGTGCATTTAACGTTAAAAAAGGAAAATTAGCTGATTAAACTTCCTCTTTTTGTATAGCGACAGAAGAGCCTTTACGGCTATCACCACCGCTTGCAGTGGCGATAAAGGATCGCCCACCACAGGAATCGAACCCATGACCTCGGGACCGAGGTTGTGAAAGCAAACGCCTTACCTAGTGTGCCATCACGGCTCACCAACGGTACAATTAAGCCACTCGTTTTTTGCTCTCCACCTACAGTACACCTTCGGATTACTTAAGTTGATAGAAGCACCCACAGTGGACAGTGGCTGTGCGACCATAATAAGCAGCAAAAAGACTTTAGATATAAGATTAAAGCTGTGGTACATCCAATGTATTCAAATCATGACTTTGAAATTGTTTCATCTCTATTGCATCGTTTAGCTTTTTATCTTATTCATTCCAAGCTGTTCGCTGACAACACGGCATGTACACCCTATTGCCAGGAAACATTTATTGTTATAACTCATTTCTCAGCTGAAATACAAATTTCACATTTATTTACTCAATCTTTTTATCCTCAAAACCATTCGCCGTCAATTTGGCAGTTAAGTTTTAAGATTTTGCGTTGCATTACCTTATTTCCATGGTATTCATGAGTATAGTCAGTCAATACATTATTGGCCTTCGGAATAATTGATGTTGGGATACTATGAGAAGACGCTTTGTCTTATTATTGTAGGTAATATCACTCTTTAAAGAAGCTGATACCGACGAGTCTAGGAAATTTCGGACTCATTACAAGACATGAGATAGTGCCTTACGATAATGCCTGGTAAAATCAGAAGCGATTGCACTTCTAGCTGTATATCGAGCTTAGCAATTTTAACTCTGAGCTTAAACATGGTGGGCCCCTGAGCAATATTTGACTCGTAATTTGCAACTTGTAATCTGGTGTAGTAATTTGCTGTTTGCACTCAGGTACGACGCCTAGCATTGACGACCAAAACCAGCAATTTTTTGACAACAAGCAACATAAAGAATGTATTAAGACTGATTGCATCGCCTGGCCATATTCTCGCCTCCAGGCACTAAGTGGAACTAGGCTTTGTTTTCAGTTGCATAATTTTCTTCAAAAAACTTAGGTTCTTGAAAGCAACAAATACTGAAAATGATCACGCTTACATCAGTTTAAATCATATTTGTTGTGTGTGCGACGTGCAAAAATTAAGTTCCGTTCTTGTTGGTGTGTTTCTTTTCAAGACTCTCTCATCCTATCTTCATGCCGCCATTTGCCAGAGCCCTATTCGTTCTGATTTTCTCCATCTATTTGGGCTGCAACTTTAAATTCGCCGATTGCGATTAACCTGCTCGAATTTAGCTGCTTTAGAAACTCATACATAGATCCGTCGCTTGTCTGGCTATGGTTATCAGTGAGTTATCAGGCTGTAGCTTCACTGAACCATATCAGATACCGTTGTACATGCCCCGTATTGCTTCGTATTTTTTCATCGTGTGCATAACTAAATGTGGTAACTGCTTCGAAGCATCCTAAATATCTCGAAGTCAACCAACTCGGAACAAACTTCGTTGGGGGAAGGCGTACATCCTTGGTAGTCCCAGACTCGTCTCAAATCACTATACTCGCTATTATTCATTGCTGCCGTAAAACCTAGGCGGTCATTCTACGTTGTTCCGTTCGAACAATCTATTAGCATATAATAACTCACATTATAGGTGATGATATTATTGAGTACAAACTTGACGACGTTGCTTCGAATGAGACCTGGCTAAATTCACCAACAGAATACACCGTATCTGACGCCTACCATCCCGAGTTTTTCTTGTTCAATACCTCAAAGTCAATCGAGATGGCTAGTCGAACGACCGTTGTCGCACGTTTCCCAACCATTTCGAATTGTATGCAGTCGCATCAAACTCACTCTCGGTCCACTCTTTTGAATCTGCAGCTCCGATTTCCTTATTAAACAGCCAATAACATCAGGAACATATCATTCCAGGTGAAAGGTGTTTTACTTTATTGCATATGTCTCTAGTCATATTCAGATTCTCTGTGCTGGACGTTGTCGCTGTGGAATCTACGTCACTGGAGTTTTGATTTGGCCATGAAACAGTAACCTCAGGTATCACATGTTCCGCATAAGCGAAAAGCTTGTACGCATTGGCCTCTCTTGATGACCCTGACTTTCAGCAATGGCCATACCCTATAATAATAATAATAATAATAATTCACTTGATAAAGCGCCCTCAGAGAACTTAATCTCTCTCTAGGCGCTTTACATTTGCTGTAAAGTGAAGTAGACTAAGTACAGTTCCTTAATTGTATGCTCTGGACTCCGCTTGTTGATGAATTTGGCTGGTTGGACAGTATGCAAACGCCATTTAGTCGTTTTTATTCAAGTGTGCTAACCTTTTTCTGCTGATTCATTTGTGAATTGAGGAATCTTATGACCCGTGACGTAGGTGCTGTACCAATCGCCAGACTTTCATCTAGCATGCATAAGTCTTACTTCCAGGTTGACTTAAAAATTGAAAAATATGATTCATTTATATAGCGCCACAAGAGAACTTTATTTCTAATCAGGCGCTTCAACAATGTCCCGGGGGTTTGAGCCCACAACCTTAGCCAGACTTTGGTTGGGGCGAGCAATTTAACCACTGGACCAAACCAGCTCGGCATTACCGAGCTGTCGGTCCGTGCCTGGGCGGGTGATCTCACCGTGTTCTCGGGGACGTGTTCCGGTCTACGGGCCCTCGTGTCTGCAGCTGAACAATCTGCGTCAGTACTGGGTATGCAGTTCTAAGCCAGCAAGGTTTTCCTGCACGGCTTGACTACCTCCGTCGGGCACGGCTTGTCCATAAAGCTGAGCTGCAGCCTGCCGAAAAAAGCTCGGACGGTTCTAAGCCACTTCCGATGAGGTTGGCCGAACTTTGAGTCACTGCATTTCTCTTTCGCATCTCGCTCCTCGGAATCCATGGCTTCGTCAGCTTAGCACCTCCATTTTACGCACTGACTAGGAGCATCCTCTGTGGTCAAAAGTGCATAAATGCCTCAAGCTGCTCTCCTGCCACCTTGACCTGGCCGGCCCCTGAATCGCTGCACGTGTCTACCGACCCTGAGCTAATCAAACACTATGTCGTGCCACTTGTGGTTATCACGAATGCTTCAGAAATTTGCCAGACTTTTTGAAAGCCGGGCTTGGGTGGCCCAGTATGTACCGTGCAGGGTCAGAGCTGCACGATTGCAGGCATATTCGCCACCCATGGTCACCCTCGAGACCTAAGGGCTTGGCTTATTATTCCGGGCCTGGCGGTTCGTCCACGGCTCATACCGGGACGGGCTACCAGTGCTAGAAGTTGGTTATACCTGGGAACTCGTTAGCAGCTGCAGCCGATGCCGTAGGGATGGAAAGACAGCTTGTCATGTGCTGACCCATTACCGGCCGAGGCTGTCTGTTATCAATGCCCGACACAGGCCGGTTCAGAGCCGCCTGATTGGAGCTCGTCCGGCCAAGGAGCTCACCGGCAGGTCGCCAAGCTGTGCCCTCCTGTATGCCGGTAATCCGGCTTGAGAGCCGGACCTGATCATCGACGACAGCACCGATACGGCAGTATGGTAATGTGCCGGTGTCGTTAGAAGGCAACCAGGATGCTCTGTTGGCAGAAGGACGTAACCAAACCGATAAGTATGCAGCCGTTGGGCTTTTTCCTAGTAACTGCTGGCTTCGGGTCGGCAGGGTGATGTCTTTCGTGGTCAGTGATCTACTGGTTGGTGGCTCTGGCTCTCAGACACGAACACTGACTAGGAAGCTGTACGGTAGCTGTTCCTTAACGCTGAGGCCCGTTTAGCACCTATGACCCTGGCAGGGCAGGTAACCTGCTAGTGAGTCGCTTGGTTCAGCACAGAGTGAGTCACAGCTCAGAGCGCCAGCCAATGACCAACGCCAGCGTTTATTCCATGACGAACAGGGAAGAGGGAAGCGCGACTCCCTGAACCCCTCTCTTGCAGGCTGGCCCTGTGCATGTCACCCCTAACAACTTTTTTCATGTTGTTTTATTAAGCATGATATTACTCACCAGTCAATCGCGCTTCCCTTTGCTGCAGATGCGAAGCGCCTAGAAGAAGATTGAGTTCTCTGCGGGTGCTTTATCAAGTGCATTGTTATAATAATAATAATAATAATAATAATAATAATTTACTTTTTAAAGCGCCCTCAGAGAACGTAATCTCTTTCTAGGCGCTTTACATTTGCTGCAAAGGGAAATGCAATTGAATGGTAAGTGAAATCATGCTTGAAAAACAAACAAAATGAATAACATGGTTAGGGGTGACATGCACAGGGTCAGCATGCAAATGTGGTTAGTGGCAGCATGCACAAGCACGTGAAGGACGAATCACAGGGACCCACTAAATGCTGTCCTAAATAGGTGTGTTTTTAAGTTCTTTTTAAATGTGGTCAGGTCTGGGGACGTTCTGGCGCATGTCGTGAGGGATTATTCTACTCGAGTCCCATGATGAATCAGAGACGAACCACAGCTGTGAACCGGCCAATCGTGACGATAGTTCCGTTTATCGGCCGGTTAGTCGAGAAAGAGTACCAGCCGGTATGTCATCAATCTACATGCCCCCCGCCTTATGACCACAAGTGACCAGCAGCAACACAAGTAAATGCAATGTACCGCTCAGTATTGAGGACACCCAGCTGCTACAAATGCGACACCAGAAATCCAGCGCCGTATCGGCGTAACGGCCACCATCAACATCTGAACCGACAGACAGGCTGGCTACTTAATGGCCGCTCGCAGGAGGCGCGTCGAAGCGCGACCTTTCGCGACCGTCCGGCAACGTGGTCCACTGAACAACGTCAGCTAGCTGACTTCCGGCCTGCACGGACCCTCCGGCTGCGTCGCAACCCACCTGCTTGTAGCTGGTCAATGTGGCCTCCATGGCTTTCGCTGCATCACAGGCCACTGCCTCTCTGGCGGACGCTGCCGACTCTCTGACGACTCTCGCGAGGACGCCGTTGATTCTCTAGCGGACGCCACCGACTCGCGCGCAGACGCCGCCAATTAAAGTTTTAATATTGTGCTATCTGTAAGACCTTTGGCCACAGAAGCTTTTGCTCCGCAGGTCTTAGATTGTGAAACTCACTCCCACGATTCTTAAGTGACGACATCTACTCTCCTGCAGCCGACTCTAGTACATCCTTCCCAGCGGTCCTGCACTGCTACTTCTATGTTAGTTACTACCTCAACTGCTCTCCTGACTCTGCTACGCTTCTAATTTTGTTTTTGTTGCGCGAGATGAATTCTATTGGCTACTGAATACGCACCGAAAGACGCCTCGACTTTTAGTGAGCTATTTAACAATATCCCGCGTAACACCCATATAGTATGTGTGGCTGCGTGGAATTACAGACGGATATGCAATTCTAAAAATGCAGTCAACCAGAGAGGAGCACCGGTGTGGCGAGATAGCAAGAGCTCAAGTGCGAGCCAGAAATCTCTGAGACCGGCCGCGGAGATTCGGCTTTTAGATTTGATAAGCTATCCGCAGGTGCAGCTTATTAATGTCAACTTGCCTGTCAACCTCGGCCATAACTTTGTCCAAAAAATCGCCTGGAATCCTAATGGCGTTTAAGCGGAACGGGATGGCTCATCCGGCCGGCAAAATACTTAGCCATAATGTATTTCACGTATATGGCCCTCGGCGCCTGGCCGCATACCACTTAGCTCTTATTTCGTGGTGGCGGCAAGGTTTATAAGCGTGGAGCGACGCTCGCTCGGGGCTCAATCTTTGTCTTGGGTTTCGCTTCGATGCAGTCGCTGGTGGTTGGCCTGGCTCTTTTTCTCTGCAGGCGAGCGAGGTAGGTGGCGCTGTTCGCCAGCGATTGACGCGACAGGGCGAGAGGCAGCACTGGGAGAATTCTGTGGACGCCTCAAAATGCGGTTGCATAACGCTCGCGGCTCACGTTTTGTGCTTGTTTTATGTGGGTGCGCATGCGTGGTGCTGGCACAAGGAGCTAGAAGTAGTTCGATGCAGCGTGGAGGTATTTCGTCAAAAGTGAGGCGGCCCCCAAGTAATCTCTCAGTTTAGCGAGGGTGGAGGTTTTCCTGCCTCTATGGTGGAAGCGGAGCGCTGGTTCTCCAGTTAGGATTATGGGTCCGAGGTATTCGTGCCCTTTTTGCGACAGTGCAGGCGGAATCCTAGTTCTCCCGCGGGGCTCTAGCTTCCGGTTGTTCAGGCCCGTCGGTCTGCTCGAGTCGTTCCCCACTATATAAAGGTAGGTAATTCGGAGACGTATTTGCCTCGCAAGAGTGTGCGTGCTGTTGAAAGCCTGCGAAAAGTGCAAAGATACAAGTGGGCTAGACGCGCATTGACATTGTTCGCTTGCGAATAAAGCGCAGTCAAATCCGCTATTTGTGCGTCTCTCTTTCCAATCCGCGCCACGAACTCACGGCCACTTAGTAACGGTCATTAGGTCAGCGCCGGAAACGCCTATTTCGCGGTGGCCTGCATAACAGGCGCATCCGCGCACCGGGCCGCATTCAGCAGTAGCCTACGCCGCTTGATGAGCTGCATGTGAGGCATCCTCCGCGGAGACTTCGGCGTTATATTTGGCGCCTGAACGGGGACTTGTTAAATTACAGGTAGGCTGCTGCTATGAGAAATTCTGCATGGAACGGCTTGCCAGGCCTAGGTCCCCTGTACTAGACACATAGGCGCGTAAATTCGACCGAGCGAACGAGCGTCGTGGGAACCTGAGAAGTGTGGACGTGTATGCAAGTCAGCCATATCTAAGCAGACCAGGGAAAACGTCCGAGATGAGCTAGGCTCGTCACGCTGAAGCGGTTGGGAGTAGCGCTGCAGCTGGCGCCGGTGAAGCACTCAAAGCGGCATCGGTAGCTGAACGCCAGCAGCAGATGATGACGAAAATCGCACAGCTGAAAGCTGACGCTGACGCCTACGCTCGGCAGCCCACAAGTTTTTTTTGCTGTGGCTCGGCCAGAAGAGCGGACCGTCGACGAATTTTCGGCGACATTGAC
>WPIO01000036.1:3852500-3945003 GCA_009760855.2 Cristatella mucedo | reverse complement strand
ACCATACTGGCAAGCAGGCTACATCATAGCTGTCAGCTGACCCCACATGCAGGCCGGCTACCTTACTGCAGCTCGAAGAAGGCACGCTGGAGCACGGTCTTTCACGACCAACCGGCAACGTGGGCCACCAGCCACCTTCATAGAGATAACATCTCCAGCCAATGTTTTTCGGACCTTGGCCGCTGTTGCTCCTTCCACATGTGAGGACTCTGCTTTCACTTCTCCGACTGAGTCTCGTCTCCGAACTGCGGCTCTTCTCCGATCTGAGCCTCGTCTCTGACCTGGGCAGCGTCTCCGACATTTGCCGCAGCGTCTCCTAGCTGAGCCACATCACAGCCCTCCGGCTCGTCGCGGGCTGACGTTGCCTTCATGGTATGGGCTGAGTCGCAGGCAGTTGCCTCTCTTATGGACGCTTACTCATCTCTGGCAAGCGAAGCCGACTCTCACGGACAAAGCCGACTCTCTAGCAGACGTCAGTGACTCTCTTTCGGATGCTGCAGTCTCTCCGTCTGTCGCATTGCCACGGATGCGCCGCCACACTGTTACGCGCCTACGTCTCACCGCAGTACGACTCTGCCCCACTGCTGACTGTTGCCTCGCAGAAGCTGGTGCCTCGTGGCATACCATCGGCGCCTGGCAAGCCGCATCCGTCTGGAAAATATCTTCCACCCGTTATTCCGCCATTGCTATGTAGCACACCATTGACGCCTGCCCAACTTTTAACTACCTGGAGTACCGTCGCCTCCTGCCACAATGCGGCAGCCATGAAAAACTTGGTCGCCCGGCACACCGTCGGTGACCACAGCTGCCGCTTTCGGTCGCTTCTGTCGGACCCCTCAGTCCAACCAGCTTTTACTCGATCAGCGTGCAGCAGCAACTCTTTACAGGCCACCCATGTGAATGCTCACACTAGGGCCTCACGCAGCTTGGCATGTTCGTTCTGCACGGCCTGTGGGAGACCCGTGGCAAACTCGAAGGCCCCGCCTTGCATCGAAAGGAGCAAATGTAAGTGCCACTCACCCGGTTCGACGCAACGCTCTTGGATTTTTTCTCGAACACAATCAGCCGATCCAGTGTCTCTGTGACATTGGTCAATAGGTAGCTGTTGC
Source organism: Cristatella mucedo (assembly GCA_009760855.2). Lineage (NCBI taxonomy): Eukaryota > Metazoa > Bryozoa > Phylactolaemata > Cristatellidae > Cristatella > Cristatella mucedo. The sequence goes on along the minus strand of WPIO01000036.1, from coordinate 3,943,894 downwards.
TCACAATTACCTCCCTGAGTTTTCGGGGCTGGCCAAAAATTCCTAGTCGGCACTGAGGGCTTTCTGAAGATCACTAAAGCCTAACATAATAATAATAATAATAACAATAATGCACTTGATAAAGCACCCTCAGAGAACTTAATCTCTTTCTAGGTGCTTTGCTTTTGCTCCAAAGGGAAATGCAATTGAATGGTAAGTAAAATCATGCTTGAAAAACAAACAAAATGAATATTATGGTTAGGGGTGACATGCACAGGGTCAGCATGCAAATGTGGTTAGTGGCAGCATGCACAGTATCAGCACGCATAAGCACATGAAGGAATAATCACAGGGACCCACTAAATGTTGTCGTAAATAGGTGTGTTTTTAGGTTCCTTTTAAATGTGGTCAGGTCAGGGGATGTTCTGACGCAGGTCGGGAGGGAGTTCCAGGCTTTGGGAGCATAAGAACTAAATGCACGGTCTCCAAAGGATTTGAGGTTGACAAAATCTGACAGACTAGATCCTATAAACACCAGCTCTTGGATCATCCCGTGGTTTTGCTGCAATTGGATCACCTCTTCACCCCGTCCTTGCAGCCAGTACGGTCCTACTATCATCATGCAATGTTGTATGTGCGTCAGGCCTATCTATGTCCACAAAATGAATCGCTATAATTTTGTGAAATTCCTAGATGGCTGAAACAAAACTTGCTGGCGAGTGTACAATTGACAGTTTCCAAACCAAGAAGCAATCGTCTGCAATAAAAGACTGCTGGCCTTAAAGATGGCCACCTATATGAACCAAGATAAGGCAACCACTGAAGCGAAATAGTTATGGCAAGCTAAGCTGGAAATATCTCCGCAGGCGTCGGGATCTGATCATCTACGCATTGTATTGTATCATTTGGTCCTTTTAGGTCGATGCACACGCATAACTTTTCTGCAACGGGTTTGGTAACTATAACAACGGGCCTGGCCGGCTCATTTTGAGGCCTCAGTTACTTTTGCAGCTAAACCGTCCTTTACCAGGGTCTGTGGATTGTTGTCAAACCCGTCTATTTATTTGAAATGAACGCAACTTGGAGCCTTGATAACCGGCAGGACATCCACGATGAGCTTTATTTAGTATTCACCAAATAGGCATCCAAAAACATCCAAGACATCGGAAAATGTATACCTCTAGTTAAAGGTTGCATGCTGTGGATTAGAAAACAACAAAGGGTGGTACTCCTTGGTAGTGTCTAATTATCTGGAGCTAGGCAGCCTTATGATAGCTAGCACATCTTTGTTTACTACTGTGAATTTAATGGTCTGAGAACTGTCTGTGAACTTAGCGATGGGCTTCTTGAAGATGCCACGTAGTGGTTTATAGTCGCATTTCATCTGGCTCTGCCCAAAAACATTGCTCACAATGGCCAAGATCAGATTTGGTTGCCATCATATTTTCTATTTGGAAAAATGCTGCAACACTGAATTTAATGTTCGTCAACCATGGACGATGGGTACCTGGATTCACTGCAATACTTCATCGAGGCCATGTTGAGGGGAATCCACTGAAAGCGCCAAATGGGCAAACTTAAGGTCGTATAGACCAAGCAAGTTGGCGCTTGCACTTAACTTTTAATTGCATCAAAGGTTTTACCACAGCTGGCATCCCAGCACCACGCTAGTTGTGTCGAGTGCCGTAAAAGTATAGACACCGTAGTAAAAATGGGGTTCAACTTGACTAGGTTATTACTTATTCGTAGCAGCCGTTAGACAAACTTTGACGAAGGCAACTGTAAAATATCTGATAGCCTCCTCCTTGGCGGGGTCTGCCCTGATGCCCCCAGAAGATGACATGGCCGTGGTAAGAAATCTTAGTCTGGCTAATCTACCTCTGACTTGCTCGTATCTGCTTTAAACCAAGGTTAATATCAAGGCATATCGCTTAAACCTAGACCAGGTGCGTGCGAAAAGCTATCCTATTGTATCCAGATATAGCTGTCCTTCTTGACTCTGCATATCCTATTTTTGTCGGTCATCCTACCAGAGAAGTAACGCCCTTACTTAGGGACCCGTTATCGGCTGCTTGGCTTATCTGTCATTGATATCACTACTCCCGTGTTTTGGGGTTCAAATTCACGCGTTTCTCATCGATTAACACAATCACTTCAAATTATTGATATTTGTTAGCTTCGTTTATTACCTTTTTCTACCTATCTGAAAAGCGAGCTCAAACTTCAACTCTCTCCATCCACTAGCACTGCACTAGTGCCACGGACTAGTCGTGTAGACAGCGGCAGTGCCAAGGAGCAGGAGACATTCAACCGCCTTACAGCGAAGCAGAGTGCTTGGCCGCCATATTCCTTTGCCCACGACCGTTCACAACGAAAGCATTATTCCCTCTCAATGAGCAGCCGCCGAGTTTGCGTTGAATAAAATCTATAATTTTACGCTTTATTTTTTATTAACTACGCCTCTGACCCCGCCTTTTCGAAAATCTTTTTGGTCTTCTCTCGTTATAAAAACATGTTGCTGGTCTTTCCCTTTCCCAAGATGACCATTCTAGCTCCACCATTGCCTGCACCAGTTAAAAAACCTAAATCCCATAAGTGATTTAGAATTTAGGCAAAGATCTTTAAAAATCTTTCTATATCTATATTTTAATACCTTATGGTGTCTTTTCTCCTTACCATTGACCTAAATCTTTATATAAATCGATTGCAAGACAGCTGAGACAAAGCAAAAAATCCAACTATTACTTGCAGCAGTTGCTAACACCTCCTTGAGTCAACAGAATGGAAAAGAAGTACGCAGACAAAGCGTGCGGTAAAAACCTGAGCTACGCTGTGCAGCTCACATCTGTCTTGTAAAAGGAAACATGGTTACAATCTCTACACGCATTAACTACATATATTAGTTACGTAATACGAAGTCGTCTTATGTGAGTTGCGCAATAGTAATGCATAGGCTATATGCAAGTGCGGGAGACCAAAATGATCAATACGGTTGAATACTGAAGTGACATGTACTGTATAGGAGAAAGCTTGCAAGCCTGACTTGCAGATAGTTTCGGAATCAGTCGGCGTGCAGGCCTTAAGTGACGTCCTCGAGCTTACAATAAGACCCATAAAATAAGTTTTTTTTAGTCGTTACTCAAAATGAAAGCTAGTTGGATGTCCGCTGTTCTCCAAATCCTTGTGCATCTTCAAAAGTGAAAGCCGCTTTGAATGATGAGCGTGAATCTGGCTCTGCGGCGAACGATGATGACCAACGCAAGTTCCGTTGCCGTTCCATTGCTAACGTCGCGGACCAAGGGCCCATAACCTGAGCACTGTCTATTCGTCTTATACAGAGGAGCCGCGCATCTGGAATAATGACCCGCTGGTGTTCCCATCTTGAAACAAAAATGCCGAATTGAATGTCGGATTTTTCTAGTAGCTACGATGCATGCAGCACTTGGAGATGATGCTTTATCTTCTTGTATTTACTTGAATTTTTTTATTTTTAAGATCTTTACATGAAAATTCATCACCTCTCTTTTACCACTATTTAAGTCAATCTGCTAATATCTGTGGATTTAAAAGCTTGGCATTAGTGGCTCCGTAGCGGCCAACGTGCATGCACACACTCGGAGAGTATCGCAACGTAACCAATAGTCCTACAGTGAGATTCAAATGGCAACTGCACGCCTTCAGCGCACATCTGCAGCGTTGCCTAGAAGAAAGTAGTTACACATCCGTCTATGCATACGTGATATCTCATACGAAACTATGTAAGTTCCGAGCATTCGCAACAACGTACCTGAATTTAATTGAAAGTGAGTCTGTTATGTTAAGAACGTCACCGCTGCTGTCACGGTTTGCCGCTTGTTTCTGGTCTTCTCGGGCTCTTCAACAGGCAGAACAATTACTTTTTAAGATATATATATATATATATGTATATATATATATATATATATATGTGTGTGTGTGTGTGTGTGTGTGTTTGTGTGTGTGTGTGTGTGTGTGTGTGTGTGTGTGTGTGTGTGTGTGTGTGTATGTGTGTGTGTGTGTGTGTGTGTGTGTGTGTGTGTGTGTGTGTGTGTGTGTGTGTGTGTGTGTGTGTGTGTGTGTGTGTGTGTGTGTGTGTGTGTGTGTGTGCAGATAGATAGAGAGTGAGAGAGAGAGAGAGAGAGAGAGAAAATTCATTTGTGTAGTACCCTCAGAGAACGTAATCCTAATTCAAGCGCTTCACGTCTGCCGCGAGGCTCGAGCCCACGACGTCAGGCAGACCTATTTTCTTGGTTCCGCTCACCTCTCTGAGACTTTTATTTCTCTAATTTCCTCCTGTAGCCCATAGCTCTGACTAAGGCCGCTAAACTCCCGATCTAAATAATCTCGAATCCTTTGGAGACGGTGCGCTCAGCTTCTGCGATCCAACATTAAGTACATTAAGTGAGCTCTGCCACCAGACATCGAGACGCCTCGACTGGGATCGAAACGTAAGCGAAACTAAACACATTCCTATTCCTAGAATTTTGCGTGCAGTCTATTGAATAGTCTTTCGTGGGCAAATGATAATTGCATTGCTTGTTGCCACAAACCAGCTGGTCTGCATCCCTTCCGAAATGCTGCATTATTACCATTACTGCTAGCTTTATTTTTAATAGCTCACCGTAGCTAGGCAAAGATGCAGCCACGTCCTCTGCATTCCATCTTGATCACCAGACTATTTTCTACATTCCAATTATGGAGTCTTTTCCTTTAGATTTGCCAATAACTAACTGATCCGTAGGTTCCGGAGAGTGTATCCTACAAATTAATTTCGTTTCGGCCGGATTTTTCTCGTTTGCTCAACTAGCGTAAGCTTCGGCATGAAACTCTACTAGTGAGAATTGTTCGCATCATTCAATCGCTCATCGCGGCCAACACTGACGAGTCACAACGTCGAGTGTACAGATCGAAGCGCGCCGGCGGCGTCTGGCCGTGGCGAGAAAAAGCTAGTAAGCATCGACCGTCCGCCTGCTCTGCGAGCTTCTGCAAAAGACGGCCCGTCTCGTCTGGACGCCTCGATATGGGAATCTACCTGAGCGCCCCGATCACGACGAAAGTTGTGGAGAATAGCAGCACCTGCCGCTACCCCTACGGCGCCGCCTCGATGCAGGGCTGGAGGCGAGCTCAGGAGGTTTGCGCGGAGACCGCCATTTTGCTACCACTGCTGCTACCCGTTTAGTCTTATCGTGATGCAGTCATTAAGTTTTCGCTTGGCAATGTCCTCTCGGTTTTTCCTATGGCTTCTCAATAGATAAGGCTCGGTTCACCGCTTGCCGGTAGCGTAGATAGGGTAGCGGAAATTTCGGAGATAATGGCACGGCGGCTTGGCGATCACTGTGACCGTAACTGGCAGTGCGATCCGAGAACCACAGAAAGATTCTAAGCCAGAGACAGCGAGCCGTCGACTTTTTAATCTACTTCTAGGAACGTGAGACATGCTGCAAAGCAGATGTTGACAAAAAACTCCAGTCTTTAGGCCAGATGCGGCCTAGCTAGCGGTCCAGTCCGGCCGAATGCCCACCCACCTAATTATCTACTGTTAAATCCGGCGTAATTGAATTGCCATGTGTTCGTTCTTCTTCGCTACTGCTAGTACTGCTACTTCGCTACTGCTAGTTGCAGCTCAAGCTGTGGCCCGCGTTTTATTTTTAGAACTGACATTAGGCGCTCGCATGAAACAAAAGGGCCTGACCGGCGAGGGCGATAAACTTCCGCACCGATAACTAATTGCCGCGTCCACGCGTGCGTCTGCCGCAACCGTTTGTTTACTCGCCTCGCTGCGCCCACGCCTTGCCTTCCTGTGTACTGTGTTCATTAATCTCGTTAAACGAATTATGGAACAGTCCGAAAAATGGTGCCGACCCCGGTTTGAAGCCGTAAACACCCAGCCGTTGACTCGCGGTTTACATTAACGACCCCTAAAGAAGACGAGAAATGGGATTAACTTCGTGGTTAGTTACTTATAAAGTAGCCTCTTCTGCAAAGCCTTAGGTTGCAACTACCTGTTTTGTCGCTCACTTTTAGGTCCCTTCATTCTATGGCTCCAGCCCATCTCTCCGACATACTCCCCCATCAGGCCAAGCATCGTACCACCCGCTTTTCCGAACCCAACAGCCTAGAAATACCTCGTACAAACCTTAAATTCTTTGGAGACCGTGCATTTAGTTCGTATGCTCCCAAAGCCTGGAACTCCCTTCCGACCTGCGTCAGAACATCCCATGACCTGACCACATTTAAAAGGAACTTACAAACACACCTATTTAGGACAGCATTTAGTGGGTCCCTGTGATTCGTCTATATGCGTGCTGACACTGTGCATGCTACCACTAACCACATTTGCATGCTGACCCTGTGCATGTCACCCCTAACCAGGTTATTCATTTTGTTTTTTTTCAAGCATGATTTTACTTACCATTCAATTGCATTTCCTTTTGCAGCAAATGTAAAGCGCCTAGAAAGAGACCAAGTTCTCTGAGGGCGCTTAATCAAGTGCATTATTCTTATTATTATTACCTTTATAAAGATGCTAATAAAGTGTACATATAATGGCCCAATAAAAACAAATCTCCTAGAATCACTTGCTGCTCTATCATCACTCGGGCCGCCCGTTCAGTCGCAAATGGCAAGCAAGTTTATCCTGGTTCTAAGCATTAATTTAGGGCTTGAGACTTTTGCTTGTCATAATTACGCTGAGATAATTGAGTAACTTTTTCGTCACGGTGGGGCTCTTTACTAATTTGGAATTGCAAATCTTAAGCCCTGATAATCTAACGAATTTTGCCTAAAATTTAATTCTGCACAAGTGTCAGGTCCGCTTCTCAGGTATTCGTCGCAGGTCGGCTGAGAGTAGAGCTCTTAGGAGAGCTCTGTTTTTTGCCAAGTTCTGTCCGGACGCGGTCGTCACTAGGGCCCGTTTACAAAGAAAAAAGAGAGAAAATGTGATCACTCTGCGCTCCAGCGGATTAGCACGCTTGCTCATGCGCCGCAGGGTAGCGGTGTACGTGCAAGCTGATACGAGCCGACTGCCAACGGACGGACGGACGCGCCACCGCTGCTGGCGACCTGCGCGTCGCAGTAGTCGTGCGTGCCATTGCACAATCGAACAGCCAACCGCGCGGTCTTCCTGGTTAATAGGCAGCGCTTCCACACGCCCGCCCCGGGCTACTGTGAGCGAAGGGCGTGTGCAGCTTCGGTCGACCTTGCGAAAACAAAGCCAACCGTTCTTTTCTTTCCTCTGCAGTTTTCCGCGCGGCTGCCATGCCAGACCGCGATGCCAGAAATGATGCGAGGACCAAAATGAAATGCCGCGATGCGAGGACCAAAAGCTCACTTCAAGCGCCTTCAAGCGCCTTCAGGCGCTTGCTTCACCCTGCAGAGCAGCGGCGCCTACCTAGCAGTGACTCGTCATGCAGCGATGCCCGACGCTGATCGCAGGGAAATCTGAAAATTGGAAATCTAAAGCCTTGCAAGTCCATCTTACAAATCTAAAACGCAGGCTCGAGGAGCCGGGCGTTTTAGATTTGCTGCAAGGAAAATGCGATCGCCGGTTCGTAGTAGCGAGCTCGATAAACAACGAGAATAAACATGGCTAGGGGTGACGTGCAGAGGGTCGACGTGCTAAAATGAATTATATTAAGTTAAGTGTCGTTAGTGGCTGCATGAGCAGTGTCAGCACGCATAAGCACATAAGGGTGGAATCGCAGGGACCTACTAAATGATTTGATAAATAGGTGCGTTCTTAATTTCTTTCTAAATGTGGTCAAGTCAGGGCATGTCGTGACGGAAGTCGGAAGCGAATTCCGGGCTTTGAGAGCGTGCGGACAGTTAGCAAATAAACAGCAGCTTACTTTCGCGGACTTCGCAAAAGCTACGCTTTCATTAGTGCGTGCAGCGGCTTTGAAAACCTGCACGTCACAGTGTTGGTGGAATTCTGCCATTCGTCGCAGTTCGAAGCTTGAGCTGCTCTATAAAATAGCAGCTAACGACAACCGCCTGCTAGGCGGCAGCGATTGCAAGCGCCAACGTCAGCAGTAGGAAAAATTCGGTGCATTCTTTGAGTTTGTCGCTGAGCCTGAGCCGGCAACTTATGAATCTTTTCCATTTAGGATGCCCACAGTTGCCTGCCCGAGTTCAATCCGAGCACAGGAACGGCTCTGTTCGCCGTGTACGACGGCCACGGAGGTGAGCGCGCACCTGTCGTCCGCTCGTCGTCCGACGCTAAGGGCGAAGGAAGTCAAGCAGCTCTTCTTTTTATGCAGCGTGAGCAAAACAAGGCTTAGCCGACGGAGAAATGGCGGATGCCATTCTAGGACGACTAGTGTACGCGTCCTTGATCTTAGATGCTCGAGCGCACTGCGTCGTCTGCTAACGCGGCGTCTGCTAACGCGGCGTCGCACTAGCGAGAGAGCCAGTGCGGCAAGTCGAGTAGCAGCAGGAAACTCTGGTGGCTGAGAAGCGGGTGGTGGGAAAACTGCGTGATTTGTGTAGCTTGTGGCTACAATTTCCATTACCTGCCTGAACCATACTTTCCAATCTTCACCGGTATAAGGTATTAACAGATCGGTGAATCGAGTTCTTGAAATCTTGCTACTTGCTCTGCTGTCCGTGGAGATTAATTCAAATTTCTGTTTGTGGGACTCCCATAGCTCAGTTCCTTTATTTATGGCTCCTGAAGCAAAAGTTAGTGACCGTTGTATCTCAAATACGATCGATTAAAGTCTGAGAATGAATTACTCAAGGGAGAAAGATTAAGCTTTTATTGCGGCATCCCAATGGAAATAGAGTGCGATAACGTAAAAACTGGTTTTTTAAAACTGGTTGAAAACACAGGTTCAGGACATGTCTGAACCTACGCTTTTTAAAATCTCAAAAATCTAGAGACTGGTAAAGAGCTCGGTAATACATCATTGCGATTTCAGGCGAGAGCTTCAAACTGGCTTCAGACAAAAGGCTAATTTCTGCTACTTAAGCCCTTCAATAAATGTGTTCTATATAAATGAGCTTTTTTATGGTAACTATAGCCGTTTATGGAAAATCTTCCTGCTGTGACTAGCATGGTGGCTGTCATTGTAGCACTGGACGATACATAATGCAGCGATACGTCTCCATTTCTTATGCCAAGTATGCGCGACAACAGAGGAAACTCCTAGCCCATATCGCTCTCATGGTGACCCTATACCATTCATTTGTTTGTCGCTTTGGCGAATCTTTAACAGTTGAAAGTTGTGAGAATGCCAGGATAATTGTTACATGGTTATCCCACTGACGCTTTATGTTGATTAATAATATTGTGTGAGCGAACTTAGCCCACATGCTTGCCATTGAAACTAGGTTTTAAATTGAAACGCTGAGGCTGGGATTGCAGTTTCCGATTTGTGTGCAGTCAAAGGAAGTGCTTCCCTTTCCTAATCACAGTAACTAAATTTTTCTCTGCGTTCATAATTTCTGCCAGTCAATGCATGCTAATTAAACAAGCGATGCTGCGACGGTCTCTATCGTAACCCACAAACTGGTGAAAACAAAATTGGCTCTGCCAGCATATCTCCAGTTGCATCAGCTCGAAATCTAGGTGTCATATTCCATAGCGACCTCTCGTTAGACGACCACATCAGCTCCACAGTCAAATCAGCCTATTTTCAGCTTCATAACATTGCTAAAATTAGGGCTTGTTTAGATAAGGATACCACGTCCAAGTTGGTCCATGCATTCGTGACATCTCGTCTCGACTTCTGCAACTCACTGCTTACTGGCCTACCAGCATGTGCGATCAGGCGATTGCAGCTGGTGCAAAACTCTGCAGCTAGGCTTGTCTGTCGTGAGCGTCGCAGTTGCCCCATTACTCCACTTCTCGCCGACCTGCACTGGTTACCAGTCAAGCAATGGATTGACTTCAAGGTTTTGTCGCTCACTTTTAGGTCTCTTCATTCTATGGCTCCAGCCTATCTTTCAGAGATACTACCCCATCAGGCAAAGCATCGTACCACTCGCTTTTCGGAATCCAACAGTCTAGAAATACCTCGTACAAACCTTAAATCCTTTGGAGACCGTGCATTTAGCTCGTATGCTCCCACAGCCTGGAACTCCCTCCCGACCTGCATCAGAACATCCCCTGACCTGACCACATTTAAAAGAAACTTAAAAACATACCTATTTAGGACAGCATTTAGTGGGTCCTTGTGATTCGTCCTCGATGTGCTTATGCGTGCTGACACTGTTCATGCTGCCACTAACCACATTTGCATGCTGACCCAGTGCATGTAACCCCTAACCATGTTATTCATTTTGTTTGTTTTTCAAGCATGATTTTACTTACTATTCTATTGCGTATCACTTTGCAGCAAATGTAAAGCGCCTAGAAAGAGATTAATTTCTCTAAGGGCGCTGTATCAAGTGCAATATTATTATTATTATTATTATTAACTGAATTTAAGGCACTCTTGCTTTGTGTAAACATTTAAATAAAAGGGTCAGGTAGCAATAGGTCTTAGATCTTCCTACTGTGCCCAAAGTCTTACTCTGTTTATGTGTCGTGCGTGCTAATCAAGTTGTAATTCGAGATAGCGGCAGGTGCCGCATGAACTAGAACGAAAGCTAACGGTATGCGCGTGTCTGCAGCTCAGTGAAGTATTGGTCACGTTGATATTCTTTAACACGATGAGTCAGGTTACGAGTTTAACTCAAGCTCTATTCTATGAGTGACTGTAAGTCATGATTATTGAGTGTGATGGCCCGTAAAATACTATGCGATTTCGTTATAAGTTCACTTGAGGAATTTACCAGCCACGGCGTGACGAGGTAGACAATTCAAAATAGTTAGTCACAATTTTATTAACTTGTCAATCATGGCTTAATTTAAGGAATGTAGCACTAACATTAATGTGGTCTCTTTTTCCTTTCATTATCATCGTTTTAAACGAAAGCATCCTACACTTTGTTTGACTTAGTTTGCACGATGCACGGCTGCAGTAATAATTGATTAGCTGACGTTTAGCGTCGGCCGTGTAACGTGCTTCCTTCGTGCTGCCATGGAGAATAGAGCAGCATGACATCCATAAAGGAAGAACGCTAACTTGTACCTATAGCTAAAGCCAATATAACAGCAATTAAAATTTTCATAGTACCTTTAGCGAACTGAATTTTGTTCTAGGCAATTCACACACATTGATGACCACTTTGTTTCGCATCGATCGTTTCTGCTACTATCTATCGTAGCTACCTGTGCGACTCGCTAGCGACGCTACGATGCCCTGGTTTACCGAATACTTGATCCCTGCGAGATCTTGCACCCATTGTTTGCATTGTGACTTGTGCGAAAGATTGTTATCAAACTCAAAACTGATTGACGCCAACTCATGATGCTGTTCGCTGGTATTTCCGTCAAGAAATATTCCCTTAAATGATTTATATGCTTGCGTGCCTCATAATACTTGGTGCTATTTTATATCCCGAATTATTTCCGGCAGCTTTACCGTTTTAGAAAAGATATTTTATGCTGAAATGTCCGCTTTCATATCCAGAAGGTAGCAATTTATATTTGCTTTTTATTTGCCATGGTGTGCTGTGAAATATGGGAAAATTGAGTTAACTCTAGTGCCTGTAGCATTGTACTTAATAGGTGTCATACTGCATTAATCGCACGCCTGGCGGACACTACTTGCACTGTGGAAATTGTAAACGTAGCTTTGGTGTTTATGATGTTTCAGGGTGCCGATTCCTCAACAAATTTAAAGCGTAAATTTTAAACTTACCAGAAATCTTTATGTCTTTAGAAGTCTATGGGCGCTACCCGGTAATCTTAGCCAATTGTTCAGAATACCTGAGAGTGCCTGCTTATTTGCCAAAGTGATTTGGTAATCAGCAGCAGAAGCATATGACAAAATATAATTCATTTTGATAGCGCCCTAAGAGAACGTGATCACTATTCAGGCGCTTCACATATTCCTCCGGGCTCGAGCCCACGACCTCAGCCAGACCTCGGTCGGGGCGGGCACCTTAACCGCTGGACCAAACCAGCTCGGCAACAAATGGATAAAAATTTAATGTTATACTATTTATAAATAGCTTCGCTGGTAAAGCAGCTATAAATATATGTGTATATATAAACTTACGTATATATATATATATATCATGTATGTGCATATTTCGAAGGATTATGAATGCAATGACTAACCAAGAAAGCGAGGCTTCTGAATTTCATTGCTAAAATTTCAACTTCTATTGAAGGCGAAGTCTGCGACCATTTGGCGACGTCACCACCAATACCTCTAAAATCGAATTAAAAGCTCAGAGTGACTGGATCTGACTACACGCCTCAATGCTCCAATAAGGTTCAGTTTACCATTTAAAGTCAATTAGTTCAATGAATCGGGCAACAATAATCACGCTGAGTCTTAAGACTGCAACTTAGTTTTATTTTAACCCACAGGCTCTACTACGAAGATTTGGATGACAAAATAGCTCTAATGTTTGCGGCATAGGAGTAAGAGCTATACCAAGGTCATAGATTGGTTGCTAAAGAAATTGCTTGTAATTTTGAGTAAGGATCGCTATCGAGCTAAGACTAATCACGAATCTACTGCGAAAAAATGTATTTTCATGAAATCTTACCATTGCAGACCGTGAGCCTGGTTTGGTTTGATCAGCTCGATCCAATTCACTAAAAAACCTAATCGGCCAGCCCGACTGTAGAGTTCGCAAACGCTGCCGAATGATCTAATATTCGAAGGCGTCCAATATTGGAATCAGATTGAGCCAGTGACAGTCTCGCTTTGCCATCGCTAAGAGTATCATTTGTCACACGTGAGGCCAACTAACAGCGACGACGAGCAAAATCGGAAGTCATGAGCTTTTATTTTTGTGTAATGATAAATCTTGTAATATATATGAAGATCCAGGCGCGAATGCGTCTCCATGAAGCGTGAGATCAAAACTGCGTGCATCTCTTCTCTTTTTTGGTCTTTCTTAAAGGCACATGTATTACTTCATTTTCTCGATCGAAAGAAATTCAAGCACGGTCGTCACGTTAACTGTCAAGTTTTGTGATTATACCAATTTCATTGCGTGACTCTGAGACGATTGAGCAAAAGTAATTTCGAAAGTTTCAAAAGTTTTTGCATTTCTGGGTAGGCGCCGAGGTGGCAAAATACTGCAAGCGCCACCTGCCAAACGCAATACGCTCAATGATGGAAATCCAGGACACTAGCGTCAGCAAAGCTCTCAAAACCGCTTTTATGACGACCGACAAGAAGCTCACGACAACGGAAGCTATCGAGGAGATGCGCGACCTTTCGACAGCGTCCGCCACGCCGAAGCATGTCGCCAGCAGGCGCCGGGTTGTGGCAGAGGGCGCGACGGCAGCGGAGGCGGCGGAGAGGTCACCCGATTTCTCAGGTAGCGCTGGCGGCGCCGCGGTGGCGCTGCAGCGGACGCAAGCTATGCAACTCTTTAAAGAAACAGAGATATATTTAATATAGATAATAAATATAGATAATGGCTTGGCTGAGCTGCGCATCCGTCGGCCGTGAAGCTTTACTTTACTCTGCGAATCGTTCGCTAATGTCTCAGAGTACCTTTCAATGCACTGCCACGACGCTATTGCCGCAGGCCACGAGGCAGACGCCGAGCTGGGCTCCTGGTACGTTTTCTTAGCAGCACTATAGTCGGGCATGCTGCTAAGATTTAAAAACTATGCAATTAATTTGCGCAGTGATCTGGGGAAAAAACTAAATCTCTGTTCAGGCGCTTCGCGTATTCCACGGGGCTCGAGCCCACGATCACGGTCATTAAATATGTTCACCTTAACCTTGGTCGTTAAAAGCGAGGACCTTAAAAAATGGTTATTCTTAATGCATTTGGGGCATGTTATTACAAACTGGCGTACGGGTACTTTCTATGCAAAAAGTGAGTGGCAACGTACGCAAAGGCTGTGCCTTACCGTAACTCGACCCGCAATGACATATAGGGCTACTTTCACTGGTTACCTACTTGCAAGTGCTACCGACCGACCTTTTCCGACTGAGCTTCCACGAAACCGCTAACCGTTTCAAGCTACTATATGCTAAGCCGGATGACTTTAAATGAGTGTCGTCAATAATTTTTTGAGTTGCTAAACACGATGCGGACAGGTAAGATTCGGACTGGCAATACCCAAACGAGCAGTGGCAGAACTCTGGGGCAAGGGCAAGGGCATTTGCACTAAAGCTGGGCAGAGACTTGGGCCACCCCTATTTCTACACCTCGGACCATTACTAATGTTGAAATAATTATTTCTCAATTTCATTCGACATGCAACCACCAAGCTGGTGGCGAAAAAACACTATTATCAACGCTATAATTTTCCTAAATTATGGGTTCCGCACGGCCTAAGTATAAATTTGCAGGTCTTGACCCCTAGATTCAATGCTTTCACAACTGCTAACTAGAGATAGATACTCTGATTGCATGAATTTCAATGAAGATCTGTTATTATCCATTGAGTATGTTTTCTATTAAAGTAGCATATAGCAGTTCATCCAACTGTGATGATCTAGCCGTTCGCTTCTTTCGATTCTTTGTGCAAAAGATAGACAAGATCAGGGAATCCATCCCTGCGACGACAACCTCCCCACTAGAATGCTGCTCCTCGGTTCCTGGCTGCGCCTCAATGTCTGCATTTAAGCAGATCACTAGTGATCTAGTCCTAAAGTTCATATCTCAATCAAAGAAGGCAACAAGTCCTCTGTACCCTATTCCCACTGTCCTGCTTCTGCGTTGCATTGATCTGCTGCTGCCATCCATAACTAACATAATCAATATGTCATTAGCCTCAGGTCATGTCCCAGCACCTTTCAAAAAAGCTGCAGTCAGGCTACTTCTCAAGAAAGCTACGCTAGACCAAGAGAACTTGAGCAACTACCGCCCAGTCTCCCTTCTACCATTCTGATCAGAGACACTGGAACGGGTCGTGGCAGACCAGCTGAACTCGTATATCGAAACCTCACACCTTGCTAGTAAGTTCCAGTCTGGCTTTAGAGCTAATCACTCCACAGAGTCAGCTTTGCTTAGGGTATACAACGACCTACTTAGGAATGCAGACATGGGTAGAGTGTCTCTGCTTGTTTTGCTCGATCTTTCGGCAGCTTTTGATACCATCGATCACAAAGTTCTTCTAGAGCGCCTCTCATGTCGCCTGGGCATCACTGGCACTGCTCTGCAGTGGTTCAGGTCCTAGCTCAGTGGGAGACTCCAGAGTATTGACGTGAATGAACAAAGATCATCTGAAGTACCTCTGAAATATGGAGTACCTCAGGGCTGAGTGCTAGGTCCTGTTCTTTTCACGGTTTATACTCTGCCTCTTGCTGATGTGATTGCCAAGCACAATCTAGGCTTTCACTTCTATGCGGATGACACTCAATTGTACCTTTGCTTTGATCCCTCCCAGCCTAGGAGCACCACAAATTCTCTCAACTCACTAGCTGCATGCATTGATGACACCCGCTCATGGAAGGCAGCAAATTTTCTAAAACTAAACGATGATAAAACAAACTTACTAGTTATGGGCAAGCCCATTGTGATTCAGAGATTATAAAGGCTGACTCGCCAAATTGGCTCTGTCAGCATATCTCCTGTCGAATCGCCTTTATATAATGTGTTTTAATGAAACAAAATACAAGATTATATTAGTTCAACTGAATAAATTTAGGAATGGCGCTACAATTGCCTTAATAACCGAGAGAAACGTCGTTAGCGAATAGAGATGCACCTATTCCTTCAAAGCATTTACTGGGTCTCTGCTAATCGCTATTTTGTGCTAACGCATGCTGAAACTGTACGAAGTATCTCTAACCCAAGTGGGTACTTTCTTAGCAGCAAATTTAAAGTGCCTGGATGAAGATTTAGTTCTCTTGTGCCACCATAGACATTTTCTGTTGTTATAATCATTTTAGGAAATAAGAAAAATTGTTTAAAAATTTTACTGGCTGCATTCCAGCACCCAAAAAAATTAGTTGTTTACTGCGTATTTGTTTAGTCTACACATATTTATTATATTATTTTCTTGCATTTATATCTAGCCTTATCATTATGTTTTTTCATTAATTTATTGTTATCATTATTTTATAAATGGGCAGCCAGCTTTATTTAATGGTAAAGAGAGCGTTGAAATATTCTACCGAATAGTTAGAAAGACCTTAGTTTAAATGCACTCGGTTTATTCAAGCATAGATCTCTGTCCGTGAAAGTGTTTGTACGACGTATGTGCTAGGCGCATCACTTCCAGTGTAGAGTTATTTGTTCTGACACGATCATTACGCCAGCAGTATTCCGCAGTTAAAGAGCCTTGCATTCCTCTATACGATCATCTGCAAATTGATACAAAGCAACTAGTATCTAGTCATTAATTTAGCATTTACTTCATGAGGATTGCTGTTTTTTCTAGTTTCATGCCTAATGCTATATAGGCGGCTAGCGCGAGTAATCTGAAAAGGCCGGAGCCTTGATTAAGCCTTATCCTTGAAAAGAATCACTATTCGAGCAGCTAGGTCGGTTAAAAAACTTTTGGTATTTTTGTTAGAACGTAAAAAGACCCTACCTTGCTCACTAACATATTTTTCTAAACTTATAGGTGGGTGCTCCTGACGATTAAATCTATACTGGCTGTAAAAATTAAGCCTTATCGAAATGGAATGATATGGCAAGGTGCATGCAACCGACAATAGTTACAAGAGAATGATTTATTTAATCCCGCAGTACTCGAATAATAAAAGTCTTCTTAAAAAGCTACAACTATATCTTCACAGCATTGGTCAATTTGACCACGGCGTGATAGAACACTATCAGATTTAAACTAACTTTTGTTACGTTAAATTGGAATAAACCTTAATATGGTCAGTATAAAATTTAAATTTTAATATATCCCCAAAAACTTTAACGTATTGGAGTATTGGAACTGTAGTGTGCTGCATTTGTGGCTTCACCCATTCTTGCAAACTAGGAGTGAAAATTAGTACCATATAGTTTATTATTCTTAAGGCAACCGGCTTACGGTGGCCGGCTGTGTACATTGTCGGTATATCGGCCTTTTTCCATTTTATTGACTACTTGAAAATATTTGGCAGCGAAGAGGATTAAATTTATTGTTCTTCAATGTTCGCAGTTTACCTAATTTTTAGATTTAAAGAGAAGATAATGTCAGCACAATTATTATTCAGAAACTTCTGAGTTAGGTCAAAACAAGTGTGATAATAAATTAAACATGCAATCTTTCTAAAATGAGAACCACCATAAAAATCAGAAATATGACTTCATCGATATAAATAAACTTGCATGCATTTCAACTTGTCTGTAATTAGGAAGACTTGCAACCGCTTAAGAGACGTACCCGGAATTACGACCGGGTCTTAATAATAATAACTGTCATTTTAATTATTACACCAGGTGTAGCACCTCCAAATATTCAATCTCTTTCTAGGGAATTAAAGTTTTTCTGTAAAGGATCCACGATTAGATGGTTAGTGGTAACATGCTCAAAAACAAAAAAATACGACGCTTAGAGGTGACATGCACAAGGTCAGCACCCATAAACACATAAAGGACGAATCATAGGGACCCACTAAATGCTGTCACAAACAGCTACGTTTTTAATTTATTTCCTATTGTGGTCAAGTCAAGGGATGTCGAGACGCTATTCGGAAGTGAGTTCTGGGCTTTCAAAGTACACAAACTAAAGGCACGGTCTCCAAAGGATTTAAGGGTTTTAAGAGGTATGGGTAAACAGTTGGATTCCGAAAAGCGAGTGGTAAGATGCTTAGCCTGGTGGAGGAGTAGATCTGATAGGTAGGCTGGAGCCATAGAATAATGGGCCCTAAAAGTGAGCTACAAAACCTTGAAGTCTATCCGTTGCTTGACTGGTAGCCACTGCAAGTCGGTGAGAAGTGGTGTGATGTGGCAACTGTGAAGCCCGCGACAGACTAGACTAACCGTGGAGTTTTGCACCAGCTGTAAGCACATTATTGTACATGCCGGTTGAACAGCAAGCAGAGAGTTACAGAAGTCAAGACGCGAGGTCACAAATGCATGGACTAACTTCGATATGGTATCCTTATCTAAGCACGCCCGAAATTCAGCAATGTTGTGAAGCTGGAAGTAGATTGACTTGACTGTGGAGCTGATGTGGTCGTCTAATGAACGGTCACTTTTGTAACGTTTGTGGTATATAGGTGCGGATGTCATCAATACATGCAGCAAGGGAGCTGAGAGAATTCGAAGTGCTGGAGTGCTGGGAGGGGTCAAAGCAAAGGTAAAACTGAGTTTCATCTGCATACAAGTGAAAGCTTGGATTGTTTCTGGCAATCCCACCGGCAAGAGGGAGAGTACAAACCATGTAAAGAACGGGACCCAACAGAGAGTCTTGAGGTACCTCATATCTTAGAGGTACCTCGGATGATCTTTGTCCATTTGCATCAATACTCTGAAGTCTCTCATTGAGATATGATCTGAACCACTGCAGTGTTGTACCAGTGATACCCCGGCGAGATGAGAGGCGCTCCAGAAGAACTTGATGATCGATAGTATCAAAACCTGCTGAGAGATCAAGTAAAAAAGCATTGATACTATATATAAGTCAGCATTCCTTTAAGACCATTATACACCAGAAGCAATGCCGACTCTGTGGAGGGATTCATTCTAAAACCAGACTAGAACTTACTAGCAGGGTTAAAATTTTCCATGTATGCGTTCAGCAGTTCTGCTACGACTTATTCCGATGTCTTGGATAGAAATGTTAGAGTGGAGGTGGTTCTGGGCGGAAGTGTTTGCACTTCGTAAGACTTGTATCACAAATAGTTATGTAGCGAGGTGTGGCTTCCTTGGGTGCAGGAATTGAGCCTTGAAACGAAAGCGGGCTCCCAGTGTTCTGGTTTTGCTCAAGTGTGACTTCATTTTGATTTTTTCTTAGAGACTAGGCATTACGTTGTGAATATTTGTCAGACTTGAACTATCTCCTCTCTGCTCAATATCGCTCGCAGACGCACACTACTTTCTGGGCGGTAAAGCAAATTTCTAGTGGCTCTGCCTGAGTGAAAACAAAAGGGGGCAGGTGCCACTCACCAGTCACTACTGCTAGAACTTCAGTGACGCATTGCTGCTTGTCTGCAGGTATGGCTGCCGGCGCACCAAACACGTCCACCCCTGACTCCTCACGTAAAGCCCCTCAGATGATCACGGCTCACCAGACACGAGAGAGTACGCCTCGAGCTCGTCGTGAGCTAATTGTTGATTTCGGACCTGAGTGAGTGGGAAGAACTTTGCTTTTTTATAAAGCGCCTTGCTTGCTTTTATTTCTCGCGCGAAGCATTAAAGCCTGGTGAAAAAAGCTAACCACTAAACCGCCTTTGAGACTCGTCACGTGGATTAACTCAAGATACTGCTCGCGGGCTTTTTGATGTGTGCAATTTTTTAGGGCATCCTTTCGACGCATAGAGAATGCATGGAGTTTTCAGTTCTGCTTTTATTAATCCACGACTCAGTCCCTCAATGATTCTCGAAGATTCTCGAGAATCCTCGACAGTTCTCAAGAATCAAAATAGAGAATATACCAGACGTGCAACAGCAATAGCTTTACTAAAGATTGACAGAGAGCTAGCGCTCCGTAGCGACTCGTGGCTTTTTCCGCTTTCCTCTTTACCGAGTCAATGGCTTTGATTCACACTTTCACCTGTAGCATAGTCAGCCATCCTCATAGTGACACAATCGGGATTCGCTGTTCGGTGAATGGTCGGCCAGACGGCCTCGCAGCCAGCCTCCTGAGCTTCAGTAAAAACAAATCAAGTCATCAGCAGGAAAAATGGCGGATGCTGCTCGGCAAATGTGAAGAAACGGTTGACCAGCAGGAGGGAAGACGCTACTTCGGATCGGT
This sequence comes from Cristatella mucedo, assembly GCA_009760855.2. NCBI lineage: Eukaryota > Metazoa > Bryozoa > Phylactolaemata > Cristatellidae > Cristatella > Cristatella mucedo. The sequence goes on along the minus strand of WPIO01000036.1, from coordinate 3,924,006 downwards.
TAACTTCTTGAGGGAAGTTAGAAGAATCCGTGTGCATTAGACGTCATTAATCTGTCATTTGCCTCAGGCCACGTCCTAGCTCCTTTCAAAAAAGCTGTAGTTAAGCCACTTCTCAAGAAACCGACGCTAGACCAAGAGAACTTGAGCAACTACCACCCAGTCTCCCTTCTACCATTAATATCAAAGACATTTGAAAAAGTCGTGGCGGTCAAGCTGAACTCATAAATTGAAAATTCAAACCATGTTATTAAGTTCCAGTTCGGCTTTAGAGCTAATCACTGCACAGAATTACCATTGCTTAGGGTTTACAACGACCTACTTAGGAATGCAGACATGGTTAGATTATCTCTGCTTGTTTTACTCGATCGTTCGGTAGCTTTTGGTACTATCGGTCACCAAGATGTTCGAGCACCTCGAATAATCCTAAGTCCCTTGCTACCTGTATTGATGACATCCGCACAGGGATGGCAGCAACTTTCTATAAATTAAATGATGATTAAACCAACTTATGGGAAAACCAAGTGTGATTCAGAAATTAAAAAGGTTGACGCTCAAAATCATCTCTGACAGCATATATCCTGTAGAATGTGCTGGAAATTTCTATGTCATTTTCCAAAGTGACCTTTCGTTAGACGAACACATCAGCTCCACAGTCAGGTCTGCCTACTTTTAGATACATAACATTGCTGGAATTCGGGCTTTTCTTTATAAGGATACCTTATCTAAGTTGGTCTATGCATTGGCGACATTCAGTCTTGACTTCTGTAACACAATGCTTGCTGGCCTACCTGCATATGCAATCAGGCGCTCACAGCTGGGGGGAGGGCAAAACTCAGCAGTTAGGCTTATCTGTCGTGAGCAACGAAGTTGCCTCGTCTCACCACTCTTCGCCGACCTGAACCGGCTCCCAGGCAAGCAAAGCATCGACTTGAAGAATTGGTCGGTCACTTTAGGTCTCTTCGTTCTTTGGCTCTAGCCTACTTATCATTCTACTCCTCCACTAGGCTAAGCATCGTACCACTCGCTTTTCGCAATCTAACTGTTTACCTATACCTCGCATAACCCTTAAATCCTTTGGAGACCGTGCCTTTAGTTGGTGTACTTTGAAAGCCTAGAACTCACTTCCGAATTGCGTCCCGACATCCCTGACTTGACTACTTTGAAAAGAAAATTTAAAATGTACCTATTTACGACAGCGTGTAGTGGGTCTCTGTGATTCCTCCGTTATGTGCTTGTGGGCTTTGACACTGTGCATGCTACCACTAACCACACTGGCATGCTGACCCTGTGCATGTCACCCCCAAGCATGTTATTCATGTTGTTTATCAAACATGATATTACTCACCATTCAATCGCTTTTCCTTTGCAGCAAATTTAAAGCGCCTAGAGAGAGATTGCGTTCTCTGAGTGCACTTCATCAAGCGTATTATTACTTTTATTATTATTATTAAGGTGAATGGACGGCTAGACATCCCCGCAGCCTCCTGGGCTTCAGTTCGGGTCATCAGCTAGGCGAGACAGGGCGGATGCTGCACTGCAGATGCGAAGAAACGGTTGACCAGCAGGACAAGGGAAGTCGATTTCAGATCGGTTAACTTCTTGAGGGAAGTTAGAAGAATACGTGTGCATTAGATGGACAAGTAAATAATTGCAGGCCGTCTTTTAGTTTCTTTAGTAGCACTGATGACAATTTTATGAAAGCAAAATGTATTATTGTCGAATAAAAATCCTCAAATAAGAAATTTATCATTCGTAAAGCACGATTAAGAGAGTAGAGAATCAGAGAAGCCAGTTCAAAACTTTGTTAAGCCGACCACAGGTTGGAGTAAGGCCAAAACACAGCTGTCTACAAATTCAGACTGACTTGCAACTGACTGCCGGTGGAAAATACGGGGCTCCAACGGCGACGACACGAGCTTTTGTGTTAGCCTGGATTTTTCTATATTTTATATTCCATATTGCCTGATTTATATCATGTATAAAATGCCTAGAAAAGCACCTGTTTGAGCAAGTGGTTAGCATGCTAGCCTCAACTGAGGTCAAAGTGAACGTATTTGATGACCGAGGTCGTGGGCTCGAGCCTCGCAGCGTACGCAAAGCGTCTGAGTATAGATTAAGTTATTTTAGGGCGCCATGCAAATGAATGAATATATATATATATAAAACTAACGCATATTTATTCATTAATATTAATTATATATATATATATATATATATATTAGCTTATATGCGAGCAGCTTGCTGCCTGTGGACTCACTTCGCTGCTTCAAAGTTGTTTCACCACGGAAGACAACACTTCGCCATTTTGCCGCTCGACTAAAGTGATCCATCTTGCCGCATGACGAAGGCAAGGAAATACTTTCTCAATATAATTAGTAAAGATGCATATATTGCACAATCTTAAAGCATTCAACTAAATCACAACGTTTATCAGGTATCAGAGAAGCAGATTCACTTTATGACACTACTCTACGTTATTGCATCCTGATAATTGACAACGATTAAGAAGGAGCCATAACTGCAACTTTTCCTCTTATTACTTGCTGGGTCCTTGCCATTTATTTTTTGTTCCTTTTAAATGTGGTCAGGTCAGGGGATGTTCTGACGCAGGTCGGGAGGGAGTTCCAGGCTTTGGGAGCATACGAGCTAAATGCACGGTCTCCAAAAGATTTGAGGTTTGCACGAGGTATTTCTAGACTGTTGGATTCCGAAAAGCTGGTGGTACGATGCTTGGCCTGATGAGGGAGTATGTCGGAGAGATAGGCTGGAGCCATAGAATGAAGGGACCTAAAAGTGAGCGACAAAACCTTGAAGTCAATCCGTTGCTTGACTGGTCGCCAGTGCAGGTCGGCGAGAAGTGGAGTAATGTGGCAACTGCGACGCTCACGACAGACAAGCCTAGCTGCAGAGTTTTGCACCAGCAGCAATCGCCTGATCGCACATGCTGGTAGACCAGTAAGCAGTGAGTTGCAGAAGTCAAGATGGGCTGTCACAAATGCATGGAGCTCTTTAGATGTGGTATCCTTATCTAAACAAGCCCGAATATTTTAGCAATATTATGAAGCTGAAAACAGGCAGATTTGACCGTGGAGCTGATATGGTCGTCTAATGAGAGGTCGCTTTGGAATATGACACCCAGAAATTACTATAAATAGATCAAGTTCAAGGATTTATGCAAATCTATTATTATCAGCACTATGATTACGTGTTACCGTGGTATAATTTTTCACACTTAACATATTCCTACACCAGGCTTATCCCGGCACTCATTTTTTCTCATTAATGCCTCTTTACTCGCTTTACATGTCGAATGTAACTTTGGGCTTGGATTTCCTTTTTGAAACTAGTGACAACAACGGCCCAAGCGTTGCCGAAGAGGTAGACGACGATAAGGAATTCGGCAATGACGCTACTGTCACTGTGTTGTCCGACAACGTCGTACCAGCGCGAGCACTGGACGAGGATGAGAATCTCTTGAATAAGGTAGTTCAAGTTGATCTTAAGCGCAGCCTCGCAACCACTACATGGTCTGACCAATATAAAGGCTGCAGCTAGCACTAGAGGGCTGGAGCAAATGAAATGCTCGTTAGTCAAACATTTGATCTTGACTAGCGATGATAGCGTCGCATGAGAAATTACCTAAAATCGCTGAGTGACTGAGAGGATAAGATAACGATGCAGGAATCTGTCCCTGACCTTTGTCGAAAAGGTATGGTTCTGCTTTTATTTGGTTAGCTCACATTTCTTTCACTCAAAAACTGCTTTACGTGTCAGCAATTTCATAAACGGTTGCCAGCGCGGCGTCTTGGATTTATTGTGAACGCATTGCGGCCAAAACAAAGCACTCGGCAATGGAAAATTATGCACCGATCTTTTGGAGCGTCAGTTTGTAATAATAATAATAATAATAATATTGCACTTGATAAAGTGCCCTCAGAGAACTTAATCTCTTTCTAGGCGCTTTACATTTGCTGCAAAGTGATACGCAATAGAATAGTAAGTAAAATCATGCTTGAAAAACAAACAAAATGAATAACATGGTTAGGGGTTACATGCACTGGGTCAGCATGCAAATGTGGTTAGTGGCAGCATGAACAGTGTCAGCACGCATAGGCACAATATTGTAGACCAATGACATGCCTGGATTTCTATTGGTGCAGAGCTAGTTTGGCCCAGTGGTTAAAGTGCTTGACACGACCAAATTTTGTCCGAGGTCGTGGGCTCGACCACTGTGGCATATGTGAAGCGCCTGAGTAGAGATTAAGTTCTCTTAGGACGCTGTATGAATGAATTATATGTTATGTGTGGCGCTATAAAAACTCTCCTGCTTTACATCCACATAGTCTGTATGACTACGTGGAGTTACAGACGGAGATACATTACATGCAAGAGGACAATAAGCAATTTTGCGGAAGTACGCGAAGCACTAAGTGCGTGCAAAAGAACTCGGCACATGAACGTGGACCCAAGTAAAGCCCCAAACGAAATCAAGCGAGCAGTACTACAAAACACGTGCACAATGCTATTGCTTAATCTAAAAAAGATGTCAATAAGTAACTTATTGAATTGTTATTATTTAGAGAGAAGCTAAAACATTTTATTCGGGCATGACGAAACAAGTGCCGGTCGCAATCGCCTTGTGCCAACTGATCACAAATAGAGAGTCTTTTGGTGGTTCGCTTACAATTAGTTTGATGAATTGCGCTTACACTTAGGATTCTATATTTCACCACTATATATATATATATATATATATATATATATATATATATATATATAGTGTAATTAATTTGTAGTGTCCAAAGAAAAAGAGAGCATAGTGTTTATCCAGGCGCTGTGCGCATGCGCCGCGAGGCTAGAGCTTTCGTCGTCCAAGGCCAGCACTTCAACCTGGGGCCAAAGCTTCAGCCATCTTCGTTAGACGCTAGCCGTTTCGAGCGAGGCGCAAGTCCGGACACAAGTCAGTCACGATAACGTGACGTGTGCTGGCTGCCGCAGACTTCGCGTTTGCGAGAACGCAGCAGCGTGCATACACTACTCGAGCTCTTCACGTTCCGTGCTGGATGTGAGATGTTCGATCGCGTGACCGTGAGGCCTACGTTGCGTTGTGTGTCATGGGTTCGTTACAGTCGCAAAGCTCGCTCTTCTGCAGCCACCGCATACGAATAGTGCGGCTCCGAGGGCTCACACGCTCCGCGCTTCTCGTATGCTCTTGTGACTAATGAGAGCTCTCCTTCGGCTGTGCGAACTCTAGTGAGCGGTCGTTGCAAGTGCTATTGCCGTCGCTGCCGCAGATGCGATGCCTGCCGAGAGGTGCCGCTTGCTGACTTATCAACTCACTTGACCGCATCTTTCAGTCGCCGCCCGAGCTCGGAGCGTTGGGCGCACCCATACCTAGACACGTGCCGGGCGTCGATAGCGGCTGCACGGCCTGCGTGGCTCTCATCCGAGGCGGCGGCTGCAGTGCCGCCAACGAAGCCACCGAGATCGTTGTGGCCAACGCCGGCGACTCTCGCTGCGTGCTCAGCTGCCTCGGCCGCGCAGAAGACCTGTCGTTTGATCACAAACCTCGGAACGTGGAAGAGTACATTCGGATCTATCGCGCCGGCGGCGCGATCACATTCGGCGACAGGATCAACGGAGGCCTGAACGTATCCCGAGCCATCGGTGGGCACGGTGGCGAGCGGCCGCTAGTGGCTCTCCACGGCTAGGCACTGTGCGGCAGCTACATTAGCAGCAGTATTGACAGCCATGATATCCATCTTGACCGCTCTTCGCCGCTCCTTCGCTCACGTATATCCACTCTCGAGAAGGTCGGTGCGAGCGGCCGCCACTGAAATCACTCATTAGAAGGATGGAACTTTCGATTTCTGATTCCGGTTACCTTAGTGGCGAGGGCAGCTGCCGATGCTCCGGCTTGGGGCTTGAGACGTCGTCCAGCCTCGGAAGCTCTCACGCCGTAGCACGAAGGAGAGATGGCCACGTTTCATTTTTCTTTGTGTGCGAGATGACCTCTGTTGGTTAACGTGTGCGCACCGAAATACCCCCAGGCTGCGACGATCCAAGAGCTGTAAAAGTCGCTCCAGCGTCATATCCACTTAGTCGTTCCAGCTTTGCCGGGTCGATCGTAGACGCAGATTAATACATTTCTCTAACGAGCCCTAATTCGATAGGTCTCCGTCTTACTTCACCATCTTTCTCTTAGGGTAAGGTTAAAGCCTCTTCTGATTACACGGTCTCATTTGTAAGGCACGCGAAAAGCAATCGAGGCTATCGCCATTTCCCTGCAGTGGGCCAAGCAAAGTTTTCTTGAGCAGGATTTGAAATTTCAAAGCCACTTCGTGAAGTAAATCTCCTTCATCCCTGCCGATCGCAAGCAGCCGATCTTTTTACTCCTCTTTCTCTCTCTCTCTCTCTCTCTCTCTCTCTCTCTCTCTCTCTCTCTCTTCTCTCTCTCTCTCTCTCTCTCTCTCTCTCTCTCTCTCTCTCTCTCTTCACGGCCTTCTCCTTAACCCGTCTCCTTCATTCCAGTGTGGCATTTTGGTTGATCCCGATCCTTGACTTAGATCGAGCGGCAGGCAGCCTCGGTCGCGTCTTGCTTCCGGCGTGCAAGCCGTGATGCCCTCTATGAACACACACTCTACTAGCAGCCGCCGCAAGCACGTTCGCTCTCAGAACTTTGTTGAATCAAAGAGCTCGACCGCTTTGACGTAATCTACCTTCCTGCAACTCTCCTTAACAGGCGACCATGCCTACAAGAATGGCAAGCTGCCACAGGAGGATCAAATGGTCACGTCGTTCCCTGACGTCAAGTCGCGCATGATCAGCGACGACTGCGAGTTCCTCGTCTTGGCATGCGACGGCATCTGGTACGCACGTTGCTGGGCCGCTGAGCGACCTGCTCCCTGGTTTCGGGCTATGCGGCGACTTGGCCGGCCCTGCCAATGCAAGAAAGCAGTGCACCGTCTGCATCCATTTTCAGGATTATTTGCCTAGCATGACGTCAGTCAATGACGCTAGTCTGGGGAATCCTGCTGGGAAGTTAATGGAGAGGGAACCGCCCCGTTGCCGGGCTCTTTTGAGCCCGATTGAGAATGGCTCATTCGCACTGGAGTGACAAAGCCGCTGCACAAGCCCCGAACTCACTCAGCACGGCAGGCCAAGATGGCATGAAAGATGGCTCGAATTGGGAGGCTGCCCTACTAGCGGCTGCTGGCCGATTGCTGAACTTTACGAAGGCCTCGGCATTGAGGATGACTCTTGCGAGCACGTTCCCGCCTGTAATGAGGATTGTATAATTATGCAGTCGATAGTCCTTTAAAGCTTTTCGGTTGCTTCAAAGCTAGCGACCTTTGAAGCTCGTTGTTGGTACTCGAGTGTTGTAACAGCCATTCGTGTCTTGGTGGACGCTCCCTGCTGAATTACGGGACATTCTCGTGGACAAATGTTTAACTGTTGCTCAGCTTTCCGTACGCGTACGCAGCCAGAGGGAACCCAGTCCGTCCAATCACTGGCCACTCTGGCCGTGATAGCGGTGGCAGCTGTAGCAGCCTTCCTTCTGACCCTCTTCCTCAGCCCTGTGACTTCCGCTTCCGCTTCGCCGAGTCCCTAGCACAAAGTTAGAAGAGTGTTGCATTTAAGCACTTCCGGCAAGTCGCTTGCTGCTGCTCGAATGATGAGTTTTAAGCAGGCACTCCAGCTCCTGTGAGAGGGAAACCTCGGCTCCGCCACTCGAGCGGAAGTGTGGCTGAGCCAGCCTCAGCAAGCGAAGAGTCATGGTGGCCGACCTTTTTGTCCTATAGCCGAAGGCTGCCGAGGCGCTCTGTGCGTGCATGCGTGCTAGCCTTTCGCCGTGTACAAGTTGAAGTTGCGGGTGGCAGGTGCTCTCGAGCTCCGCTGAGGTGTCGCCTTTATCCTTCCTTATTAAGGATCTCCGCTGAGGTGTCGCATTTAGCCAAGGACGACCAGTAACCACCGAGTAACAGTCACAGCTTAACCGGCGAGCGAACGGTCACTCGCTGCTAACGAGTAATAACAGTTTCGAGCTTTAAAAGCAAAGGAAGCAGATATTCTAGCGCCAGTCTTTATTTTTCTGCCATCAGCGGGTGCGCTTGTTGCAGTCGAGCAGGCGATTTTTATTTGAGCTTTGCCGCTTGAAAATCGAAGCTCTAAAACTTCGCCGAAACGCTTAGGTTTTTAACTTTGTTACTTTTATCGCGGCGTTTATACTACGAAAATCTGGTTGCTGTCAGCTCGCACAAAGATTTCCTAGAGCGTTACAGAGTCCGCCAGGCTCGGGCTATGCAGCTCGCTAGCTGCCGCTCTAGCGCCACACGACCGGCGCCAGGCTAAGCGATCGTCGCGAACGAAGCGTGACCAACCTCGTGGTTGGCGGGCAGAGCGAGTCCTATTTTGACCTTGATCGCGCTTGATCGTGGTGTGCATCCGTCGCTCGAAACAGGAACAGCATGTCGAGCCAAGCCGTCGTCGACTTCATCAGGGATAGACTTGTGAAGAAAGCGTACTCCGTGCTGTCTGACATTTGCTGCCAGGTAGGCGCCCCAGCCGACTGGATCTTGAGTGACTCCGGTCCTCCTAACCGGAAGCTCTCGACCGGATGCTCTGGCGAGTGCTTCCCGCTTTCGTAGCCGCAGCCGGTGAGCCCCACCCACCGCAACGACAGCACTGGGCTCTTGTCTTTGACCAGCTCTTCGATGCCTGCTTGTCGCCTACCCCAGGCGGAAGCGAAGGTGGCTGCGACAACATGACATGCGTCATCGTGCTGCTCTCTTCTAACATCGAACGCAGTGTCGGCACCGTCGCGGCGGAGGACGCGGCTGGGCCGTCACTCGGTGGCGCCGGCAGAACGGTCAGCAACGACGGAGGCGGCGCCAGCGAGAAAGATTCGTCATCAGAATGCCCAGCGGCGGCGGTGGACCTCGCCGAAGCCTGCGGTTCGGCGGCAGAGGACGGCCCGGCGGCGGATGACCTCAACAGGACGATTCGAGCCGATGCCTCGGCAGCCGCCGCCGGCCTCGAATGCGACGAGCTCTTCAGTGACAACGAAGCAAAGCGATGCAAGCCCGATCCCGACGGAGGCTTGCTGTAACGATTTCGGGTCGAGGCGGACGGAGGCCTTGCTCTGTGGGTCACGTGAGACTGCTGGGTCCGAGTGAGCACGAGCCGCCGCTGCTGGGACTTCTCTGCAAAGCTAACAGCGAGACAGAGGTACTTGCAGCGTGCTGTCAGCAAAGGAAGTTGGCACGCCTTCCTCGGACTCTTTCTTGGGACGATTCCTCGGTGGAAGTGAGCGGGCCGGTGCCGGCGGATCCGCGCCTGCAGTCGAATCTGGGCGGAGCTTGTATGCAGCAGTACAAATTCGAGCCTTTGTTGTCCTTAGTGGCAGTCGCATCTTCCGAAACCACCGTGCCCATTGAGCTAGAGAACTAGTCTCTTCAGGCGTTGCTGGCGTAATGTCTACAGAATCGTGCATTTCTGCCTTCAGCGTTCTTCCTCTTCGTGCCGCTGCTTCCAGCACCAAACTTGCTGCATGAGTCCTTAAAATCATCAGATAGCAAAAGAGATGGCGAGAGAGAAAGTGAGCAACCAAGAGAGGGTGAGAGAGAGAGAGAGTGATAGAGGGGGGTAATAATAATAATAATACTAATGTACTTGATAAAGCGCCCTCTGAGAACTCAATCTCTTCCTGGATGCTTTTCATTTGCTGCGAAGGGGTGTAAAGGAGAGAGAGTGAGAGAGAGAGGGAGAGAGACTGCGAAAGATTTGGCGGGGGCTGTGCAAAGGTAGGATTTTGAATCATAGGACGATGCACTGATTATGCTTGTCACCTATGAAGGTCTCTTTAGAAGAGCTCACCCAGATTCAGCTAGGAGAGATCGAAGAACTGGTGCAGCTGTGTGTCATTTGCGAATAAATTTAAACCTCGATTGTGCTTGTTCATGGAAACTGCGAGATGGAGAGCTTAAATTGTGAAAAAGTGAGCCAGTCATTGAGCCATGAGTAAGCCTTAGTAGCTCCTCAAACGATCTTTGTCCAATTTCTACGATACTTGGGAATCGCTGACTGTGATAGGACCTAAACTATTGGAGACCAGTGCTTCCGATGTCTAAGCGAGAACAGGGGTGCTCGCGAAGGACTAGTGGACCAATATTATCAAGCTTCGCAAAAAAAGATCCAGTAAAAATGCAGAGAGACTCTTCCTAGGTCTGCACTCCAGAGAAGGCCGCTATACTAGAGCAGCACTGCTGACTCGTTTGAGTAATTAGATCTACAACTAGACTGTATACAAGTATAATGTATTGGCATAGCGCTCTAGGAGATCTTAATATGTCAGCAGGAACTTCATATATGCCACGAGGCTCGAGCCAACATCCTCAGTCATCCAATGCATTCGCCTTGAACCCGGTAATTAAAGATGAGCACCTTCGTGGCACAAACTTTCAAGTTTTGAAATTCCTCATTTTAGAGTTGACTGGGTCCGATGGTCAAAGTTAAAGCACTCCTGATAGAAACAGCAGTATAAATACTTATCAGTGAGAATATAGACTAGCTCGTTCATTTTTTAATCGAAGTAAACTAAATTAAAATTGAAAAAAAAACTTGAATTGAATATTCAGCTACACTCTCCAGCGCCATTCTCTGTCTTGAAACTAATACCACGAAGAATGCAGTATAAATCTTTAGAACCACTTGAAGCTCTTGAGGTTTTTCATATCCGCACGGCCGAATAGTTACCGTCACCGTATACTCGAACCGTGCATTCGCCGCTTTGTAACTCCCTTGTTGGGTGAAAAGGTTCATGCATTTTTTTCCGTTTGCTACTTCGTCAGCACCACCATAGAGCGAGCTCTTTGAATCGGCACGACCAATTAATAATGAGGTGATCAAAGATCATGCCAGATCGCCGGGCATTTTCTAATGGTGCATTTTACCACCCTAGTTTGGCCCAGATGGTTTAAGGCTCGCCTTTTGATGACTGAGATCGTGAGCCCGAGACCTGTGGCAGACGTACGACGCGACTGGATAATGATTGGGTTCACTCCAAGGGCGCTAAACAAGCATATTACACATTGCCTGATTGAGAAGTCGCTGCATCTCAATATGGCCGAAGAGTCTTATTTCGAGCTTTGTTGGTTTGACGCAGTGGTTAAGGCGCTCGCCCAATCAAGGTCTGACCGAGGTCGTACGTTCGACCCTCGAGGCATATGTCAAGCATTTGCATGGAAAATAAGTTCTCTTAGGGCGCTATACAAATGAAATGTATATGTTTTATATATTTGTTCCTAGTTTCTACCTTGATCTTGACTGTTCTGAAACACAGACTTACATTGATCTGCAGCAGTCTTGCCGGTTGAATGGTGAGATTAAAAAAAGAACAGACTCTCGCTTGCCTCGGAATTTCAAATCACTCCCCTTGACGCCAGAGAACTCGAATGCCTCACACTGAAGTAGATGTTGAACATATTGCGTAAACTCTTGAGTCAGAAATTACACGAATTGAGAAAATCAGCAGCGTTCAAGCCTCTCGCATCTGTTCGGTTGCTCTGCGATATTACCAGCTCTGCTCCTTCGCCATATGATAAATCCATCATGGCGCAGAGCTGAGTTACGAACCGCAATTGGAAACCACAGCGGACTCGAACTAGGACATTTGACAGAGCGGCGATGCATCTTGGACTCGTTCGATTGTCCTAAAAGCTTTTGGAGGAAGTCTCGGTAGCTCATGTGCATCAAAAGCATGTAAATCACTAGCGAAAGACGTCGCTGCCGAACGAATGAAACTCCGTCGTTTTAAGTTTTAATTGAAGCTAAAAACCCAGCAGCTCATTGAAGGATTTACTGTTCTTCGTGAAACGTTATGCGCAAGCTTAAGTATTATGTCATGTCATGTCATGTCATGTCATGTATCTCCGTCAGTAACTCCACAAAGTCATAAAGACCATGTGGGTGTTACGCAGGAGAGTTTTGTATAGCGCACTCACAGCCTAAGCGGCTTTCGGTACGCATTCGGTAGCCAACAGACTTCGTCTCACGCAAAAAAGAGAAAGTTTGAAGCATAGCAGAGTTAGGAGAGCAGTTGAGGTAGTGAGTAGCATAGAAGTAGCAGTTCAGGACCGCTGAAAAAGATGTGTCATAGTCGGCAGTTGCAGAGTAGACGTCGTTGCGTAAGAATTGTGGAAGCGAGTCCCACAGCCTAGGACCTACCCGCGCTAAAGAGCGGCCTCGGGCAACTCCTAGCGTGGTGTGGATCTTTACTTGATTTCTCCGTAATACCTTCGGGTATTCCGCTGCTATCTTCGCTGTGACTATTTATGAGCTGTCCTCGGATATGCTACACAAAACAGGACCTGCTTAGCATAAGATGCGTTGTCGCCATTAGTCGATACCTACCGGCGGCCTTCTCCGGCGGGTCAGCGAGAACCTACCTGCATCCTGCGTTCGCCCCATCAACAGCTCAGCTATCAAACCTACGACTCGTAAGTTTAAAGCGCTAAATAGTATTTGTTGCGGTAGTAGCCCACCCGCTGTAGCCCAGCACGTTGTGAAACGTCGTCCCACGGCCGTTACCAAGGTCCAATTCAAATTCGAAGAGCCAGCGTCCGCCAGGCCGGACTCAAACGGTAGAGAATACGAGCCACTTCATCGCCGTCGCCCAGTTGTTGAACAGCCTCTTAAATTCCGCCTAATAAATGTCCGCTCGCTAAAAACCAAGGGGTTACTTATCCGCGATCAGGTGGTCCAGGAGAAGCTAGATGCATTTCTGCTTACCGAAACCTGGATGACGCCTTGTTCCAGTAGCTGTATTTCCGAGACCGCCCCACCCGGGTTCTCATTCTATCAGTCCATGCGTTCTGACAAGGTTTGGGGCGGGGTTGCAATTGTTGTTCGCGAATCATTTGGCTATAAAATGTACAGTTTCTCGTATGGGTCATCGTTTGAATCGGTTGCTATCAGGTCTTCATCAAAGACAATGCCTCTCACCGTTGTGATATACCGGCCTCCTTCTGGCTGTCTAAACTTGTTTATAGAGGAGTTTTCAGAGTTCCTCGCTAAAATATGTGTGTGTGACTGGCCGCTACTGATTGTAGGAGACTTCAATATTCACATTGACAACCCTAGCAACAGCCAGGTCCGCTCATTTCTTGACTGTCTGGAGAATCTTGGTTTGGCCCAACACGTTAATCATAGCACCCACGTCGGTGGCCACATTCTAGATCTCGTGATCACTAAGGATCTCCTCCCCACTGACTTTGTGGTGTGCCCGCTGATCCTCTCAGATCATTGCTCGGTCTCATTTACTGTTCCTGCTCCCTCGTACGTGCAGGGTAATGTCGAATTTGCCAAACGACGTAACTTACAAAGCATTGACTTGGACAAGTTTTTGAAATCTGTTTGTGATGCAAGCCTTCTTGATCTGCATTCAGACTCGACCGGCAGCATCGATACCCTCACTGATGCGATGAACATGACACTTAGGAGCGCTCTTGACAAGCATGCTCCCGTTCGCTCTATCCGTGTTCAAAGTCGTAGAGATTGCTTTCAATTTACAAAAAAAACTCCTTAAGATGCGCCGTGTTAAGCGCTGGCTGGAACGTCGTTTTAAGAAATCGGGGCCTGAGGCAGACCTAGTCAATTTTAAAGACTTCCTTCGAGTTTACACCCGAAAGCTTAAAAAAGCCAGGGCTTCTTTTTTCATTAAAAAACTGAATTCCTGCCAGTCGGACACGAAACAGATTTATTAGACAATAAACCATTTACTGGCCAATGCTGTCAGGTCTGACTCCCCAGATATTAAGGGCTCAGCCGAAAAGTTTTCAGCCTTCTTTACTGAAAAATTGTGCACATTCGTGCCTCTATTAAGCCCCCTCCGACCAAAGCAATCGCCGTTCCTCAACCTGTGACCTTTCTTAAAAGGTTCTCCGAAGTTTCTGCCAGTGATGTGGCTGCCTTAATAAGGTCTAGCAAAAAGAGTTCGTCTCCTGAAGACCCTATACCTTCATCTCTGTGGTCTTCACTTGCAGACCAACTTAGCCCTGCCATAACCAAGATTTGTAATGCTTCTTTGGGAAAAAAGGTCGTCCCCAAGTCCTTCAAATCGGCAATCGTTAGGCCTATTCTTATAAAGCCTGGATTAGATAAGAGGTCCTAGCAAACTATCGTCCAGTTTCCCTTCTTCCGTTCTTATCAAAGATTCTTGAAAAAATTGTTGCTAAGCAGCTAGTTGAACATATTGAAAATAATGGAATGTCAGAAACATTTCAATCAGGTTTCAAGAGGCAGCACTCCACTGAAACAGCTCTCCTCCGTGTTAACAATGACATTCTACATGGCAATGACGACGGGAATGTCACTGCCTTAGCTCTGCTAGATCTGTCTGCTGCCTTCGACACCATTGATCACGAAGTTCTGCTTGAAAGATTGAGAACAATGATCGGTCTGGCAGACGAAGCACTGGCGTGGTTTAAATCATACTTGTCTGATCGTGTTCAATCCGTGTCGTGTGGGGGTCAGGTCTCAGACATGAGAAGGGTCACCTGTGGAGTCCCTCAAGGGTCTGTACTTGGTCCCTTGCTGTTCTCCATTTATACGCAACCTCTGGGAAAAGTGATTAAGGCCCATGGAATAGGATATCACTTCTATGCTGACGATACTCAGTTGTATTTGTCATTTAAACCGTCGGAATCTGCTGCAGTAACTGAGAAACTGAATGCTTACCTTGCCGATATTCGATCCTGGATGTCGGAAAACTTCCTGAAATTAAATGACGATAAAACCGAACTGCTTCTCATAGGACACCCTAAGCGTGTGGCTGGATTAAAAGGCTTTGCTGTTGTAATAGGTGATGCTATTGTGCGACCTTCACCACGTGCTCGTAATGTAGGTGTCGTGTTCGACAGCTGCCTCAATTTCAAAAGCTTCATTCAGAAGACTGCCTCTACAGCTAGCCATCACATCCGATCCCTATCCAAGATTAGAAGCTGTCTCCCACAGTGGCTTGTAAAAAAATTAACTAGCTCTTAAGTTCTGTCTCGGCTTGATTATTGTAATTCCCTTTTGGCTGGGCTACCAAAGAAATCTATTATGCCACTACAGCGGTCTATGAATATGGATGCAAGGCTGGTCTTCAAGTCCCAGCGGTTTGAGCACGCGTCTCCTTTGGTGAAAGAGCTAGAATGGTTGCCGGTTGAGCAAAGGATACAGAGCAAAGTTCTTACGCTGACCCACAAGGCCCGCCACGGCTTGGCTCCTTCGTACCTAGCTGAACTGCTGCATCAGTTTCAGCCTGTTCGCGCCCTCAGGTCCTGTGTGGACAATAAATTAGCTGTCCCATTCCTCCGCTTAAAGACAGTTGGCGACAGAAGCTTTAGCTCTGCAGGTCCTAGATTGTGGAACTCGTTTCCACAATTCTTAGGCAACGACATCTACTCTCCAACTGCCGACTATGGCACATCTTTTTCAGCGGTCCTGAACTGCTACTTCTATGCTACTCACTACCTCAACTGCTCTCCTAACTCTGCTATGCTTCCCACTTTCTTTTTGTTGCGTGAGACGAAGTCTGTTGGCTACCGAATGCGTACCGAAAGCCGCTTAGGCTGTGAGTGCGCTTTACAAAACTCTCCTGCGTAACACCCACACGGTCTTTATGACTTTGTGGAGTTACTGATGGAGATACATTACATTACATTAGGACCTGCAGAGCTAAAGCTTCTGTCGCCAACTGTCTTTAAGCGGAGGAATGGGACAGCTAATTTATTGTCCACACAGGACCTGAGGGCGCGAACAGGCTGAAACTGATGCAGCAGTTCAGCTAGGTACGAAGGAGCCAAGCCGTGGCGGGCCTTGTGGGTCAGCGTAAGAACTTATGCACACAATGTGTGCATGTTCGCTCGTGCATGCGTGCGTGCGTGTGATAAGCTGCACGATATTATGAAAAATCTGAAAAAGGTTTGTAGCATGAAAAAGTTTAAAAAAGTTTATAGCATAGTTTCCTTGTATGCAGGAAATATTCCCGCTTCACTGTTCAAGTTTTTAGGCTGCGACTCTTATGTTACAAAAATTATCGCTGCGAAAATAATCTAATTTGGCAACCTGACTGAGGCAGCACACTGAACACAATGTCAGCTTCAAAGGCTGTTGAAACAGACTAGAGTAACTAGCATATAGGTCAGCTGGACAAGCGGAAGAGGTAAGAATATTTTTAGACTGCTGCAAGGTCGCACGCCAAGAGTTAGGCATAGTGCAGATTGAATGCACTTGGCGCATGCAGGACTAAGCTATGAAGCTCGCAATCCCCCCCCCAGAGCGAGAGCATGACTTTGAACTTTACAACGAAGAGGCTAAGGTGCTGTTTGAGAATACTTCTTCAGCTGTTTGTATTAGATTGACGCTAGGGAAATTCACAGCTGTGCTTTGCTTGCAAAGGTAAGCCCTGAAACTAGCGAAAGATGCAGAACAACTGCAGCCTGTAAGAAGGTCAGGCTAGGTGGCGAAAAAAGTGCCCTCACGTGACATGTGACTAGATGACAGCCAGTCAGCCAGCCATTCATTACCCACTATCCAACGTTTAAGAGCAGGCATCATCCAGTGCATCACTCGTTGTAATATTGATCTACGCAACGAAAGCTACTCTCCTACTGCCGACTATGGCACATCATTTTTAGCGGTCCTGAGCTGCTACTTCTATGCTATTCACTACCTCAACTGCTCTCCTGACTCTGCTATGCTTCCCACTTTCTCTTTGTTGCGTGAGACGAAGTCTGTTGGCTACCGAATGAGTAACTAAAGCCACTTAGGCTGTGAGTGCGCTATACAAAGCTCTCCTGCGTAACACCCACATGGCCTTTATGACTTTGTGGAGTTACAGACGAAGATACATTACATCTAACCAGCTTTTTATCCTGGGCAAGAAGTTTCATTGTTGTCAAATATCGATACTGAAGAGTCTGTATGGAAGTTAAGACTCACCGAAACAGAACCGAAACTCGCCAAGATGCGTACTATTGCTGTTGATGGAAATTTCGATGGAAAGTGGCTGCCTAAAACGCGAGGATTGTTTTCAATGTCAGCCTTAGCGATCATACACATGCAAGTACTGTACTCCTTCCGTGGCATAAAAGCCTCTGCCTGGCTTCGGACTATGACTGCAGGTGAAGTGCATAGCCATGGGAGCTGCGATAACATGGATAATTCTATCACAGTATCATGATATCCTGCGTTCCTTCTGTTTTACCCTCCAACCACTCTCAGCTCCTTTTAAAATGATTCAACCTAGTGCTAGTCAAAGTCCCAGGTAAGATTGAGCATCTTTCTAAACAACTGGTCTATCTCCGATAGCCATCGGTGGCTAAGCAATACAAGTCGAGACTTTTGGTAGTATCATCGACCAGTAGGAGAGAATAGCTACGAAAAAAAGGCTTTGAAAATGTGTGAGACCTAACCCTGGGTGCATGTTACGGGCTTCCGAGATGGAATGTCACCAGTTTAAATCTACAACTAGACCGCTCTCGCTGAGCTAGTTTAGATTAAGCTATTTGACATCGAAGAAGCAAAAGCTATGCATACGAAGTGACCCTCCCAAAGGATCGGCTGGCTGATAGCACGAAATGCTGGACATAGATCTAGATGATCAAGTACAGAGACACACCTACCCTGATTAGAATTTTTTTCATTTATTGTAGGCCCGAATGATAGTAACATCTGAGGATTCCCTAGCTCGACAGTCAAATGTTATTTTATAAGCAAGATCGGATGAATTGATAAAATAGTTCATCTTCCCTGGCACCGCTCCTTGAGCGGGCTTAGATGAAATGACAGAAGGAATATTGGGCAAGATTACTTGAATTATTATCGTAAATCTTTTTAAAATTATTTTCCCAGAAATGGTCTTTTCATTAAGCAAGAAATTTTAGTTTTGAGGACTAGCTATCTTTCTAGTACGAAACGTAAGTTGAGCCAGGAGTTTGGTAGATAGATGAATGTGAGGTAAGAGCAGAAGGGTAAGGGCGAAAGGAATTAAAATGTGGTTAAGATGGCAGCTAAGGAGTCTTAATGAGGTGTAGCAATTGCTTAGATAAACATTCTGCTACTTGAGCACGGGGATTAGTAAGTGGTTTCTTGCATGGGACTGGTTAAGAAGTTCAATAGCTGTTGTTAAAGTCGTTGATTACTTGCTGGGATTCCACTAATTCTCACAATGTATCCAAATTGGTCCACTCATTTATGACATCCCATTTTGACTTATATTACTTATTGATTGGTAGTCTATCGGCCTTTGCAACAGGCGCTTACAGGTGGTGCGAAACTCTGCCGCAAAGCTTAAAATAATAATAATAATAATGCATGTGCTAAAGCCCCCTCAGAGAGCTCAATATCTTTCTAAGCATTTCATATTTTGCTGCGAATGTAGCATGATCAAATAGTTACTGGCAACATTGTCAACGACAACGAGCATAAATTGGTTAGAGGTGACATGTCAAAGGTCAGCATGCAAATATGGTTAGTGGCAGCTTGCACAGTGTCAGCACACTAAGCACACACCGGAAGATTCATGCGGACCCACTAAATGCTTTGATAAAAACATGAGGTTTTAGCTACTTTTTAAATGTTGTCAAGTAAGAGTATGTCGTGATTTCAGTTGGAAGTGAGTTCTAGGCTTCGGGAGCATACGAACTAACGGAGCTGCTCCCAAGGATTTGAGGTTCGCACGAGGTATAGGTAAAGGATAAGATTCCTACAAGCGTATGGTACGACGCTTAGTCAGGTGGGTAAGTAGATCTGAGAGATAGACTGGAGCCACAGAGTAAAGGGACCTAAAATTGAGCGACAAAACTTTGAAGCCGATGCGCTGCTTGACTGGTAGCCAGAGCATGTCAGCTAAAAGTGGTTTGATGCCGCAACTGCGATTCTCACAACAGACAAGCCTAACTACAGACTTTCGCAACAGCTCTAAGCACCTGATTGCACAGGCTTGTAGACCATCATTACGTGAGTTACAAAAGTCGAGACGGAATGTCACAAATGCATGAACCAATTTAGAGTTCTATACCAAACTAAGCAAGGCCAAATTTTAGCAATTTTAAGTAGCTGAAAGTAGGCAGACTTGACTGTGGAGCTGACGGGGTCGTATAATGAAAAATAAAATACTAGCTGATTAATTAGCCACATTTTTAATAGCGACAAAAGAGCCATAACGGCTATCACTACCGCTTGCAGCAGCGATTAAGGATCACCCACAGCAGTATTCGAACCTATACCTCGGACCGAGGTCGTGAAAAGCAACCGTTTTACTTAGTGTGCTATAACAGCTCACCAGATCAATTCGGAACAGGACACCTAGATTTCGTGCAGATCCAAGAGGAGATTTGCTGAAAAAGCCGATTGTGAGCTTTTTAACTTTCCAATTACTGAGTCGCACCTGGTGTTATTATAAATAGTAGGTTGTTTTCTATCATAATTTAGTTAACGAAAATTTGCTGCCATCCAAGAGCGAATGTCATCAGTACATGCAGCAAGAGAGCTTAGAAAATTCGAAATGCTGGAGGGCTGGGAGGGATAAAAGCAAAGGTACAGCTGACAGTCATCTGCGCAGAAGCGGATGCTTAGGCTGTGCCTGGCAATCACATCCACAAGAAGATATATCTGCCCTGAATGTTGCAGTTGCCACATTACACCACTTCTTGCCATCTGTACTAGCTCCCAAGAAACCATTAAATCTGCTTCCAAGTCTCGCTCACCCCTAATTTCCATTCTCCACACTATATATTCGGAACACTGCCAATCAGATGAGGCATCGTATCACTCTCCGTCTGTTTTGAGATATTTAGCTATGTTTCGAACTAACCTCAAATCCTTAGGGAACAGTGACCAAAGTTGATGTTCTAGTGAAGTAAGGAATATACTAGCAAACTCCGGCATCTCCTAACTTTGTGAAGTTTAAAAAGTAGCCATTAACCATCTGTTCTTCTCACCATATTCTTTATAGATGTGCGTGTACTCGGTAACCTTAACTATGCAGAGGGGCTGCATGCTATCACTAAAGGCTAACGATATTGAGACGCTCGCCTTACAACAAACATGAAGGGCCTATAAAAGTAGTAGGTCCTCAACGAGGCTCGAGATTTTAATATTTGTCCTACACCATGGACCCACATGATCTACGACAGCTGTTAAACGTCAAGCAGTGAAGAGCAGATGCCAGCTTGTATGCGGCTGCATCAAACGTATAATCAATAATACCAGTATTAAATAAATGATCACTTCTTTCGTATCCGCTAACCTATATGACCTCGTGGCTTTTTAAAGGCCTTTCCTGCCTCCCCGTTTTGTGAATCTCGTACTGTCATCCTTCCAAAGTAACCTATCACTATTCAAATACATTAGCTCCATATCTGTCTGCCTTCTTTCAGCCACGTGGCATTGCTAAGCCTCCTTAGACAGCTAAATTTGATCAAAGTCGGTCCGCGCATTTGTGAAATATCTTCTCAATTCTCGTAACTCACGATTGCTGGTCTACCTACCTGTGCTATCAGGCTCCTACAGTTAGTGCAAAACTCTGCAGAGAGTTGTGTCCGTCACAGGCGATGAAATTGCCACATCACACTACTTTTTGCTCTCCACTCTAGCTCCCTATCAAGCGCGGTTTCGAATTTGTTGTTCTGTGAATCACTTTAAGGTCCAGAAAATTCTCTCGCTCCAACTTTCTATCGTAACTACTTTAGCACCAAGATAGGCATCGTGCGACCAACTTTTCCTAATCAAATCTGCCAGCTTCATCTGTTGCAACCCCCAAATACTTTCAGACACCGAGCTTGTAATTTACATGCTCCCATCGCCGGAAATTTAATCCTGGCTGATGTCGCAACATCCCCTAACTTGGCATTTAAAAAAAAGCTACGATTTTCATTTTTTTATCTCAGCATATTGTTGATCCGTGCGATTCGTCCTTTATTTTTTATGCTTCCTGACACTGCGCATGCTGCCACTAACCATATGTGTATGCTGATCCTGTGCGTGTCACCTCTAACTTTGCTATGCTTATTGATATTGTGCATGTTACCACTAATTATTTGATCATGTATCCTTTACAGCATATGCAAAATTCCTACATAGATTAGGTTCTCTGAGGGCTCTATACAAGTTTAGTATCATTATTATACTTGATATTATCTGTAATTGAAATCTTTTAATGATCGATGCTTCAATTAGCGTGAAATGACTGTTAGTTGCATCTGACTACGGACGTCCTCACAGAAATGAATGTCATTGTAGGCACTTAACTTATGCTGCAAAAGAAGCCTTATCGATGAGTCTTGCTTAGCTTTCGCATGCATGACACCGTGCATGTCGCTCACCCCATTAGTATTATCTTGCAGCCTGTGAGAAACTGCCAGCATAGAGACTAATTTCTCTAAGAACGCTATGTGAAAAATCGAACGATAATAATATTTAATGCAATGTTTCTCCGTCTGTAACTCCACAAAGTCATACAGACTTTGTGGATTCTACGCAGGAGAGTTGTGTGGGTTCACTCATGGCCTAAGCGGCTTTCGGTACGCATTTGGTAGCCAACAGACTTCATCTCACGCAACAAAGAGAAAGTGGTTAAGAAAATGCATTAGGATATCAAAGAGTATGACACATTCCGAAGATAATTTTGTATAAATAAGGACCTAGGTCCCCTCAAGATAACCAAATAGTTTTATCTGATGGGCGTTCCCATAGAGCTCGTGGTTTCTAGCCGGGAGCGATCGTGAAACATTTTGGTTTGCAACCCAGTTCTCTGTTGACTGAGCTACGAGACCTCTCCTTGTTTTGCTTTTAAAAAGGTATTTCAAAGACTCGCCAAACTAGACTTTTGAGTCTTTATGAGATGCTATCACTAAAATGCTGGTTAATCAGCCTCAATTATTTCGCAGCAGAAGAGCAGTCACGGCTGCAACCACCACTCGCCACGGTAAATAAAAGATCGCCGACTGCAGGATTCAAATTCACGACCCGGTCGTGACGAGCGAGACTCTTACTCTTGATTAGTACTCAGGGGTAAAAACCCCATGTAACCATTATGTATTGTCCCCATCAAGCCTTTCTGCAAGCAAACAGAGCAGCCTCTCACTCCTTTTTCGTACACATTTAAATTCGTGTTTCTCGGCACACTCACATTTCTCAAATATTGCTCCTCCGTGAAAGTTTCCAAGGCTTCGATCCATGTTTTCAGGGAAACATTAAAACAATTCTGGAAATCATTTGAGCCTAATGGTTCAAAACTCGCTTATGATGGTCAAACGTTATTTTCAGTAAAAGCAGCCAAATCAGGCAGGCTAGAATGAATATGAGTGCGGGCAAGAATCAGTGTTAGTATGCCCTGCCAGAACTTATATGCTACCAACCTCACCATCAGCTTGGCTGACAGGTCAGTCAAGTTCGAATCTAAGCTACCTAAGAAGAAGCTATCCAGGCTGAACCGCTTAGCAAGTGTGGGTACCTTTAATAGAATCTTACATGTTTAGATACCCTTCTGGACTGCCACCATCCAAAAAGGGATAAAAGAAAGGAAAGAATCATTGAGATCTACGTTGATGATAAGAAGTCGGCAAGGCATACCTAATTTCCAATCGGATACTTACGACTGCCATATTTAGAGTGCACCAACTAATTTTCAGCCCATCGCTCTCAGGCAAACGGTCAACAATGGTCAACGAAGATTGCAGAAGATTCTGAAATTGGCAAATCGCCGTTTCCGAAAATCTTGTGTGTACGCAGCGAATCCCAGTGATTCCAGAATGTATAAAAATGAGCTTATCAAAAACATGATGCCATGTGAATTTATTCGCCATAATTTTGCGAGCCGAGCCACGTTCGGCCAGCGATGGCCAGCAACAAATGCTAAAGTCTCACTAATTGCATCGCTCATTTTTACTATAATTCGATAGAGTTAGCACAAGTGATAATGTAGCGAAAAACCTCGACCATGAGATTCTAAGTGCAACATGAACTACATAAAGGCGCAGTAGCCGGTGGCAGCTGCGTCCGTGGGCCCGTCGCCATGCCAGATCGAACCTTTCTGTTTCACTCAGAACTGCACATTATGTGCATACCAGAAGACAACTATAATCACCATGTGCTGTGGCTTCATAAAGTTCATGCAAAAGTTAAGAAATGCATTTCCGTGAACTGGAAGCGCGTCTTTTGAACAACACTTCCATGCGACCTTCGTCGATAACTAGTATAAATATTCGGAAAAAGTTAGGTTTAGAAGGTTTAGCGACGGTTCGTGAGCTAAATTCAAGCCTCGGCAATCGCCTTCTGCCTGCCCAGAAGGCTGAGCCACAAACGAGGCGAAGTTCGGACGGAATTGTGCGTCAGTACATGCTTCCAGTTCACGAAAAAAAGCTATTCTTAATTTAGACGTGAACTTGAGGATGCCGCACTGTGAATTGTATGGAGTTCATCTTGTACTTAGAATCCTGAGATTTGTGCTTCTCAATAACTTATCACAGGCGCTAAGCACTTCACCTTTCTTAATAAGGGCCGCTTCCATGTTATTCTTCCAAAGTACCGTCAGCCCAAAACGAACTCCGGATTGTATCTGGCACTGTCCGCAGCACATTGTTATGAGGCAGATTAGTCAGATGTAGTTCCAGGGTAGGTGAGCCACCACCTGCCACTCTCCCTCATCATTGAGCTTTAGAAGACTTAGAAAAGCCATTCTGATCTTCATGGATGACACGAAGAGCAGACAATCGGAACCGGAAGTATCTTTCCTTGAGGAGTCGGACTGTCGTGATGGTACAGTAGGTAAGGCAGCTGCTCTTCACGACTTCGGCCCCGAGAGATTCCGGGTTCGAATCCTGCCGCTAGCGATCCTGCACTCACGATGCAAGCGGCGGTGATAGCCTTTAAGGCTCTATTTAGGACAGCATTTAGTGGGTTCCTGTGAATTGTCCTTGATGTGCTTATGCGTGCTGACACTGTGCAAGCTGCCACTAACCACATTTGCATGCTGACCCTGTGCATGTCACCCCTAACCATATTATTTCGTTTGTTTTTTCAAGCATGATTTTACTTACCATTCAATTGCATTTCACTTTACAGCAAATGTAAAGCGCCTAGAGAGAGATTTAGTTCTCTGAGGGTGCTTTATCAAGTGAATTAATATTATTATTATTACTGCTGCTGTACAAAAATAGGCTATTAAATCACTTGGTATTTTCTTATCTCACGTTACTGGAGATCCACTTCGAATTCTCCCACGGTCAGTTACTTCAGGACAGCGTCGTATCTTCTCAACCTATAGATACCTGATTGCTCCTTACTGCACACATACAATACACACCCACGCGCTCGCGTGCACACACACACACACGCACGCACACACGCACACACTCGTGCACGCACGATCAGAGCACACACACATACTATGCTCTAACGATTAACGATCTGAAGACATGGCATCTAAAAAGCCTGGTACTCATTTTTTATTGAAGTTTCAGCCATGCTAAAGCAAAATTATAATTCACGCAGCTCTTGTAAAGCAGTGGCTAAAACGAAAGCATGAGTCGTCCTGCTGAAAAAACGCGAAGAGAATGTAGTTCATTTAATTTCGGGGCCAATTTAAAACTTTAAACCACCTAAGCCCAGCGGCTATGAAAAAAGAGCAGGTCATTTTACAGACTAAATCCAAGTGTAAGATTCGGCGGCTCAGGATAAGCACTGAGATATGCTGCACGTGCTACCACTGTGTATGGTGTCACTAACCATATTTGCATGCTGACCCTGTGCAGGTCACCTCTGTCTATGTTATGCTGGTTTAATTGACGCACGTATTGCATATGCCTCTTGCTTCTGCTGTTCTAATTTGCACACCGCCTTGACACTAATGCATGCCTCACCTGAGGCCAATGGTTGTGCCATTGCTACAACCTAGCCTACTCCTCCCCTGTGGCCAAAGTTTAAGCAATTGAGGCAGTGCAGTGTCAGGCCATTAATGTATGCTATATTTCTTGACTTAGCTGCTGTGATTCACCGAGCTCTAATGAATATATGCGTTGATAGAAATAGAGAGGGTCTCTTTTCCGCTCACGTCAGAGATGCTTTTTCGTAAGATTCCGCCGGAACTATGGTCGCCGGAGCCACTGTAATACTGCACATGCAAGCACACACCATTCGACAATGCTTCTTTTGCAGCATGTATAAAGTGCCTCTAAATACATTAATTTATCTGAAGGCGCTATACAAATGTATTGTTATTATCATTATTCGTGGATTCCAAGAAAGAAGAAACTGCGTTACAAGAACTAGACTGAAAAGAGGTGTCATGTTATGGGCCGGAGTCCAAACTTTTTGAGAGACAGCACAGTACTTGCAGCATGATTGGTTCTATATGTCCACGATTATGGAAAATAAAGCTCCAGGACGTTTGATGGCGTATACAGCCAATTGTGTCAAACCGAAATCAAAAATATAAAAGACTAAAGTAAACAAAAGCAGAGCTGAACGCGCATTTCAAATTTCATTCCGATACGTGTAATGTGATTAGAGTTATTTAATTTACAAAGCACCAACCAGCCCTGTAAATGAAACTGTAAAAAAGTCACAAGTATGCACCTCAACAAGCTTCAAGCATCTATAGAGATCTATCAAGATTCGACAAATTAGGATACAACTCGCATTTGATGCAGAGATTGGTAAACTTTTTATTTGTAGATCTGTTGCTTCCGGTTTACATCCGGAATAGACGTGATAGGCATGACCAATTTTTCTTTCATGTGGGAGTCACCAGCAATTCCGATCCTAGTTTTATCATATTTGCCTTTCGAAAGGTACCATAAACACATATTTGAGTATCGGTCCCATTTTATAGATATTTTCTTGACAAGACATTCCCACAGCGGGCGCTTCACGCAATTTTGCTGACGCTAACGCTCGGGCTTGGCACCATGCCGCCGTCGCCTCCGAGAACATTAGCGCCGACTCGCTGGCCACCGGTGCTGTCTCGCTCTTTACCAGTGCTTTTCCAGCCGCAGCCACCTCTCTGGCAGACATAGACACCTCTCTGGTACACAGAGCCTCCTCTTAGGCAGATAGAACATCCTCTCTGGCAGACAGAGCCTCCTCTCATGCGGACAGAGCCTCCTATCTGGTAGACACAGCCTCCTCTTCGGCAGACACAACCGTCTCTCTGTCGGACGCTGCCGTCGCTCTGCCGATGACTTCTACCTTTGTGCCGGACGCTGCTGTCTCTGTGCCGCATACCTCCGCCTCGCTCGTGGACGCCACCTCTGCGGACTCCACCGGCGTCTCTGCTGGCTCTGCCTTCATCGCCCGGCACACCGTTGGCGATTGCTGCTGCCACTTCCGGTCGCTCTTGTCGGCCTTCTCATTCCGACCAGCTTTTACCAAATCCGAGCACAGCAGCCGCGCTTTACCGGCCTCCACCTCTAAACGCTTCTGTGCTGTCGCATCCGCTTTCCTGACACTCTGAGAGTCCGACCGTCGAAGCCTCTCCTCCCCTTCAGGGCTTGCAAACACATTCACAAGTATTGCACGCAGCTGAGCGTAGTCCTCTTGCACCGAGTCAGGAAGGGTCGCAGTGAACGGTAATGCACCGCCTGCCAGGAACACAAATATGTATATATGCCACAAAGCTAGTTAATAATACCGCAATATAGAATCATAATGCGATCAGATTTACGAACGACTAGGACGAACAAGTTTAACGATATCGTGATGGAATTTATCAACTGTACTCGAGGCGGCGTTAAGTTGTATTACGACGGCAATTCTTATAGAAAGAAAGCCAAAAAGACGAACCGCATAAGATGGAAATGCTTCTAGCGGAATACAGCCACCTGCAGAGGAGCGGTTACTACAAGTTTACAGCGTGGCAATCTGCACGTCACAGTTCCTCATAATTATGCGGGTGATGTCGCCGCCTTAGATGCCGAGGAGGTAAAGGCAGCCATGCGAGATCGAGTCCGTGACGTCAGAGCACGACCAGGACAGGTGCTGGCAGCCGGCATAACAGCTGCTTCACAAGACGCTCGTCTGAAGATTGGACGAGTCGACCGCGTCCGACGAACGGCAGCGATGAGGAGCTCTTTTTGCTGAGCCTGCCACACTGGCCGACGTCAACATCACAGGCAAGTAGACAGAGACAGCTGCACAGAATCCACAACCATTCCAAAGCTTCTAGAATTGATCAATATCTGCTGAAAGAGTCGTAATTTTCAGCTCACCAGATCAACTGCATCATCTTGCAATGGCCGATCGGTGGTTTACGGACGGCAACTATTCAATGTCGCCTTCCCAGTTCCAGCAGCTGACATCATCTGCACTCTACTCGGTATGTCAGCTGTAACCGTGAGTGTGCTCTGCTGTCGGGCAAAACGCAAAGCGTAAACGAGACTGTGATGAAAGCCGTCTTCGACAAATGTGACGCTATGTCGTACAGCGTAGATCCTACGACGGTCGTCTGTGACTTTGGACAGGCCGCGATCAACGCCGTCCCCTCAGTTCTAGGCAGCCACGTAAACGCCCAAGGTCGCTTCTACCATCGAACCCAAAGTACGTGGCGAAAAGTGCAGGCGCTCGGCCTGACAACGGCGTACAAAGATGACAACATTTAGCATTTTTGCGGTATACTCCACGCTCTTGCCTTCCTGCCGCTGACTGATATCGCTGACGTGATGAATTACATCAGCCGGAACATACCAGCTTGAAATGGACTCAAGGCTTTAGTGGATCTGGTCGACTACTTTGACGCCACGTATGTTACCGGTTCGATCAGACGCGTTCAGCGTCCAGTTGCCAGCCATTTCATTCAGCTACTGCCCATCCGTCGAACTACGCCGTTGTTTCCACTGTCGCTATGGAATGTATATGACATGACTCTCGCAGGCGTGGACCGCACCAACAACTTGTGCAAATCGTAGAACTGTGGCTTTGCAAGTCTCGTCGGACGTCATTACCCGTGGTTTAGAAACTTGTTGAAGCTCTTCAGAAAGATGAAGCACTGGCGACAACGACGATAGTGTAGGAGGCCCGAGGGAACAGCCGCCGGTCAAGAGAGTGAAGCACTCGACACAACAGCGGCAGTCCCGAATACTATCACTCTGTGTTGCCCGCCGTGACAGCAAGAAAACTGCAGTGAGATGCTCAAAGGCTTCGGACATATTATTAGAATTTAAACTGTCACAATACTGAACTACACAGACAGATATTTGACATTAGTTTTCGTTTGATTTGACTTGATGACTACATAATAATAAATACTACACGATTCAACACAGTTGATATAACATTTCTTATGACAATAATGTTAGACTGTGTTATACAATACATTCGATCCTCGTTTATTGCAGTCAATCCGCTTCAGACTCTATCGTGATAAATGAATTTCCACGAAGTAGGACTCTTTATGTATAAATCCAAGATGTTCGTAGTTATAGCATAGAAGACCTGTTTATGACCCTCTAAATAATATTTTTAACATTATTAAAGCCCTCCGCACATAAAATAACACCCCTTTAGTCACCATTACACTCGTAATTACTAATTACATTAGACGAAATAAAAGAAATACAATTGACTCAGATAGACGAGCGCGCGCTGTATCATCTTCACTATCTCGATCAAAGTTGCAATGAATATACACGAATTTCAAAAAACCATGATATAGTGAAGCCGCGAAAGTCGAAGCGCGAAGTAGCGAGGGACGACTGTACATGCTAAATAATATTTTTACAAGATATGTCAGCAAGTCCGTTTATATCATGGCATTTCCGTACGGGAGGGGAGGAAATGCCGTACCCGAGGGGGGAAAAGGTGTACCCCAGGTGGGGTAAATGTCGGGGGGGGGGGGAATTTCCGGGGAGGGGAGAAATGTCCCGGAAGGGGAATGTCTGGGAGGAAATGTTCGAGGAAATGTCGGGCGAGCATCCAGGGGGGGAATGTCCGTACCCCACTTAATCGTACCGCTGTTTATCGTCATGACCTCATTTTTTAGCAATTTATTTCGCTAAGGCAGCACATGAAAATTCATTTAGCTACGAATCTATGCCATAATCCTGATTCTTCATGATGCACAAAAGTTAGACCCCGTGACTTAGGTTGCAAAAATCAAAAACTTCACCCCTCAGCCAACCTATCGTACATAGCGTCTTATATATAATAATAACAATGCGCTTGATAAAGCGCCCTCAGAGAACGTAATCTCTTTCTAGGCGCTTTACAATTGCTGCAAAGGGAAATGCAATTAAATGGTAAGTAAAATCATGCTTGAAAAACAAACAAAATGAATAACATGGTTACGGGTGACATGCACTGGGTCAGCATGCAAATGTGGTTAGTGGCAGCATGCACAGTGTCAGCACGCATAAGCACATGAAGGATGAATCACAGGGACCCACTAAATGCTGTCCTAAATAGGTGCGTTTTTAAGTTCCTTTTAAATGTGGTCAGGTCAGGGGATGTTCTGACGCAGGTCGGGAGGGAGTTCCAGGCTTTGGGAGCATACGAACTAAATGCACGGTCTCCAAAGGACTTCAGGTTTGTACGATGTATTTCTAGACTGTCGGATTCCGAAAAGCGAGTGGTACGATGCTTGGCCTGATGGGGGAGTAGATCTGAGAGATAGGCTGGAGTCAAAGAATGAAGTGACCTAAAAGTGAATGACAAAACCTAGAGGTCAATTCGTTGCTTGACTGGTAGCCAGTGCAGGTCAGCGAGAAGTGGAGTAATGTGGAAACTGCGACGCTCACGACAGACAAGCCTAACTGCAGAGTTTTGCACCGGCTGCAATCGCCTGATCGCACATGAGGTAGGCCAGTAAGCAGTGAGTTGCAGAAGTCGAGATGGGATGTCACGAATGCATGGTCCGACTTAGATAAGGTATCCTTATCTAAACAAGCCCAAATATTTGCAATGTTATGAAGCTGAAAATAGGCAGCTTTAACTGTGGAGCTGATAGGTCGTCTAACGAGAGGTCACTTTGGAATATGACACCCAGATTTCGAGCTGATTCAACTGGAGATATGCTGGCAGAGCCAATTTTGAGTTTCAGCCTTTCCAATTTGTGAATCAGCTTGGCTTTGCCCATAACTAGTAAGTTAGTTTTATCGCCATTTAGTTTTATAAAGTTTGCTGCCATCCACGTGCGGATGTCATCAACACATGCAGCAAGTGAATTGAGAGAATTTGAGGTGCTCGAAGCCTGGGAGGGATCAAAGCAAAGGTACAACTGAGTGTCATCCGCATAGGAGTTAAAGCCTAGATTGTGCTTTGCAATCATATCAGCAAGAGGGAGAGTATGAACTGTGAAAAGAACCGGACCTAGCACGGAGCCCTGAGGTACGCCATATTTCAGAGGTACATCAGATGATCTTTGTCTATTCACGTCAATACTCTGGAGTCTTCCACTGAGATAGGACCTGAACCACGGCAGAGCAGTAAAATGCCCAATAACATGCCTGCATTGGGAACACCATTTGGAAGCAAGTCCGTGTTATCGCTTATCTTATCTTATCGCTTATCCGTCAAGAACGTCACCGCTGTGACGTTTTTCCGCTTGCTTCCTTTCTGCACTCGCTCCCTAACAGGCGGAACAATTACATTAGGATGAGAATACTCGTCTTTATAGCGCTCTCTACTCTACTCTCTTGAATCTGCTCATCTCTCTGAGACAATTACTCTTAATTTAAGAAAACTGCCACTCATTATCTAGATTTCTTACGGGAACGAAACGTAAGCGAAATTAAATACCTTACTGTTCCTTTAAGCATGAGTGCAGTCTATCAAATAGTCTTTCGTGGACAAACGAATAAAATTGAGTTACTTGCTAGCACAAGCCAATGGGTCTGCCTCCTTTCCGAAATGCTTTGTTAATATACTTGCTATTACTTTAAATTTAACCAGCTCACCGTGGCTAGGCACACATGCAGCCATGGCCACTGTATGCCTTGTTGATGAGCAGACTGGTGTCTATGCGCTTGGTCCAAAATCTTTTTCTGTAGAATTGCTACTAGCATCCTGATCCGCAGGTTTCGGGCAGTTTATGTGTACCAAATAGTCTCGTTTTGACCGGATTCTCCTCATTTGCTGAAGTAGCATAAGCTTCGCGTGCGACTCTACTAGTGAGAGTGAATGTTTCGCATCATTCAATCGCTCATCGCGGCCAACAACGACGAGTCGCAACGTCGAGGAACGAGCGGGCAGATCGAAGCTGGCCAGTGACGTCAGGCCGCGGCTAGAAAAAGCGAGGGCCGACCATTCGCCTGCTCTGCGAGCTTCCGCGAAAGACGCGCCATCACGTCTGGACGCATCGATCGGAGAATGTACCCTAGCGCCCCGATCACGACGAAAGTTGTGGAGAATAGCAGCACCTGCCGCTACCCCTACGGCGCCGCCTCGATGCAGGGCTGGAGGCCAACGCAGGAGGTTCGACAAGGAGACCGCCATTTTGCTGCCGCTGCCGCTGCTGCTGCTGTTGCCGCCGCCGCCGCCGCCGCTGCTGCTGCCGCTGCTGCTGCCTGCCGCCGCTGCTGCTGCTGCTGCTGCTGCTGCTGCTCTTTTCGTCTCCTTGCGATGCAGCCCTTTGCTTTTTGCTGCTTTTCAACGTCCTCTCGGGTTTTCTTAGGGCTTCTCAATACGATTAGCTTTGGTTCGCAGCTCGCCGGCAGCGCAGATTGGGGAGCATGAATTTCGGAGATAATGGTAGGGCGGCTTTGCGATCACTGCGACCGTTGCTGGCAGTCCGATCCGAGAACCGCAGAAAGATTCTAAGCCGGAGACAGCGAGCCGTCGACTTCTTAATCTATTTCTAGGAACTTGAGATATGCTGCAAAGCAGATGCTGACAAAAAACTCTAGCCTTTAGGGCAGATGCGTCCTAGCTAGTGCTCTAGCCCGGCCGAACCCACCAACCTAATTATCTACTTTTAAATCCGGCGTAATTGAATTGCCGCGTTTTCGTTCTACTTCGCTAAAAGAAAATCGCTAGCTGATGTAACAGCCTCTTTTGCTATAGCGACAGAAGAGCCTTTACGGCCATCACCACCGCTTGCAGTGGCGATAAAGGATCGCCCACCGCAGGATTCGAACCCACGACCTCGGGCCCAGGTCGCGCAGAGCAACCACCTTGCAGCTCAAGCTGCGGCCCGCGTTTTTATTTTTAGAACTGACGTCAGGTGCTTGCATGAAACAGAAGCGCCTGACCGGCGAGGGCAATGAGCGTCCACACCGATAACTAATTGCCGCGCCCGCGCGTGCGTCTGTTGCGACCGTTTGTTTACTCGTCTCGCCACGCCCACACCTTACCTTCCGGCCTAGTGTGCTTCTTGACCTCGAAAAACAACTTAGTGGTTAGAAAAGTTTGCCGACCCTTTTTCGAAACCGTATATAGCTATCCGTCAACTTGTGCTTTACGATTACGACCCTAAAGAAGCTGAGAAATTATATTCACTTTGCGATTAATTATTTGCTATTATTAGTTGATCAGTTACTTACAAACTAACCACTTCTGCAAAGCCTAAGGTTGCTCTAATACCTTTACAAGGATGCTAGTAAAGCATTTATGTAACGGCCGATATAGTCAAATGTATGTAATATAGTCATATTTATGTAACGGCCGATATCGCGGCCAAATCTCTTAGAATCGCCTGCTGCTCTATCGCCACTCGCACGTGCCCATTCAGTCGTAAGTTAATAATAATAATAATAATAATAATAATTCACTTGATAAAGCAAGTTGCAAGCAAGTTCATTCTGACTCGAGCATTAATTAAGTGAGGGCTTGGGGCTTTGCTTATCGTAATTACGCTGAGATAACTGAGTAACTTTTCTGTCACGGCGGAGATCTTCATTAATTTCGAAGTGCCAATCTTAAACCCTGATTATCTAACCATTTTTAGCCTAAAATTAATTCTGCGTAAGTGATTAGGGACATAGCTTCAGCAACCTGCTATTTCAGCATCTTTCTTCAAATTCCGGTTATTGCCTGGATTGCGAAAGGAGCTCGCGTCAGGGTAATCTTTCAACCAGCGCCTCTGAACAGAATTGACTCTATATTGAAGGCCTGCAGCGGCTCTCGCGCTGACGTGGCAAGATTAGCCAGCTCGTCGCAGCTCCAAGCCGCGACGGGCTGCGCACGCAGCCAGCGCCGATCTCGGCGCGTGCGCAGCCCCTGAGACGGCTGAGCAGCAGCTGCTGCAGCTGCTGCTGTCGGCGGCGGCGCTAATGACTCGAGGCATCCAGCCGGCCAGCGGCGTCTTTCTCTCAAGATGTAATCTGCGGGACGGGACGCGACCTTGCGGCCTAAGTACTATATCGGCGAGTCGCGATGAAACGCGACTGCAAGCTGTGAACTCGCGCGCCACTGAAGGTATTCCGAGCCGAAGCTCGCACGCTGTAGCAGCGGCTGCGCTGGTGCTGCTGCTGCAGCTGCTGCTACAGCGTGCGATCTTCGTCTCTTCCGTGCGTGCTTCTCCTCGTTGCTCAGTCTGGGGCCGCCCCAGACGCTCTCGCTACGACGCGACCAACTTTAAAGCCACGCGTAGCGCCCAAGCTCGCTACGCTTCCGACGATACCCACCAGGCAAAATTTAAAGCGAGATATGAGGATAATGCGACGGATTTAGATTAGATTTAGAGGTAGATTTTGGTTAGGTGGATATAGTGGAGCCTTCCGCTCTGCCAGCAAGCGGAATGAACAGGTCATTCAATAATAATAATAATAATAACACCCTTTGTAAAGTGCCCTCTGAGAACTCAGTCACTTTCTAGGCATTTTAGATTTGCTGCAAGGGAAACACAATACAGCGGTTAGCGGTAGCATGCTCAATAGACAACAAGAATAACGAGGTTAGAGGTGAAATGCACAGGGTCAGCTTGCACGTTTGGTTAGTGGCAGCATGCACAGTGTCAGCGTGCATAAGCACATAAAAGAGGAATCACAGGGACCCACTGAATGCTATCGTAAATAGGTGCATTTCTAATTTCTTTCTAAATGTGGTCAAGCCATGGGATGTCGCGACGGAAGCCGGGAGTGAGTTCCGGGCTTTGGAAGCATGCGAACAGGTAGCAAATTAATAGCGACTCACGTCCGCGGACTTTCGCCAAAGCTACGCATTCATTAGTGCATGCAGCAGTTTCGAAGACCTGCAGGTCATGGCGGTCGCGAAAGTCTGCCATTGGTCGCAGTCCGAAGAGTGTGAAGTTCGGTTGGTGAATGGCGGCTTACGACGACCGCCCGCCAGGCGGCAGCCATTGCAGGCGCATACGTCAGCAGGAGGAATAATCCCGCGCATTCTGCTGGTCCGTCGCTGGGCCTGAGCCGACGGCTCCCGAGTCATTTTCTATTTAGGATGTCCACAACTGTCTGCCCGAGTTCGATCCGAGCACAGGAACGGCACTGTTCGCCGTGTACGACGGCCACGGAGGTGAGCGTGCACCTGTCGTCCGCTCGTCGTCCGACGCCGAGGGCGAAGGAAGTCGAGCGGCTCTTCTTTTTATGCAGCGTGAGCAAAACAAGGCTTAGCCGACGGAGGAACGGCGGATGCCATTTTAGGGCGACTAGTGTACGCGTCCTTGATCTTAGACGCTCGAGCGCACTGCGTCGTCTGCTAACGCGGCGTCTGCTAACGCGGCGTCTGCTAACGCGGCGTCTGCTAACGCGGCGTCGCACTAGCGAGAGAGCCAGTGCGGCAAGTCGAGTAGCAGCAGGAAACTCTGGTGGCTGAGAAGCGGGTGGTGGGAAAACTGCGTGATTTATGTAGCTTGTGGCTACAATTTCCATTACCTGCCTGAACCATACTTTCCAATCTTCAACTAGAAATACCTCATACAAACCTTGAATCCTTTGGAGACCGTGCATTTAGTTCTTATGCTCCCAAAGCATGGAACTCCTCCCGACCTGCGTCAGAACATCCCCTGACCTGACCACATTTAAAAGGAACCTAAAAACACACCTATTTAGGACAGCATTTAGTGGGTCCCTGTGATTCTTCCTGCATGTGCTTATGCGTGCTGACACTGTGCATGCTGCCACTAACCACATTTGCATGCTGACCCTGTGCATGTCACCCCTAACAATATTATTCATTTCGTTTGTTTTTTCAAGCATGATTTTACTTACCATTCAATTGCATTTCACTTTACAGCAAATGTAAAGCGCCTAGAGAGAGATTAAGTTCTCTGAGGGCGCTTTATCAACTGAATTATTATTATTATTATTATTATAACGGCATAAGGTATTAACAGATCGGTGAATCGAGTTCTTGAAATCTTGCTACTTGCTCTGCTGTCCGTGGAGATTAATTCAAATTTCTGTTTGTGGGACTCCTATAGTTCAGCTCCTTTATTTATGGCTCCTGAAGCAAAGGTTAGT
Source organism: Cristatella mucedo (assembly GCA_009760855.2). Classification (NCBI taxonomy): domain Eukaryota; kingdom Metazoa; phylum Bryozoa; class Phylactolaemata; family Cristatellidae; genus Cristatella; species Cristatella mucedo. The sequence continues at coordinate 3,888,610 of WPIO01000036.1, read as the reverse complement.
GACCGCTATATCTCAAATACGATCGATTGAATGTCTGAGAATGAATCACTTAAGGTAGAAAGAACTAGGCTTTTATAGCGGCATCCCATTGAAAAATAGAGTGCGATAACGCGAACACTGTAGCACAGGTTCAGAGCATGTCTGAACCTACGTTTGTTGAAATCTCAAAAATCTAGAAACTAAAAAAACTGGGAATCCATAGCTTGAATTTTCAGGCGAGAGCATCGAACTAGTTTCAGACAATCGGCACATGTCCGCTACTTTAGCCTTCAATAAACGTATTCGGCATGAATGAGCCATTTTTTTATGGTAACTAAAGCCGTTTGCGGAGAATGTTCCTACTGTGACTAGCATGGTGGCCGTCATTGTAGCACTGGACGGTATTTGATGCATCGACATGTCTCCATTTTTATGCCAAGAATGCGTGATGACAGAGGAAACTCTTAGCCCATGTCGCTTTCACGATGTCCCTGTCCCACTCATTTGTTTTTCATCTTGGCGGAGCTTTAACGGTTGACAGTTGTGAGAATACAAGACTAATTATTATATATTTATCCCACTGAAGTTATACGCTGATTAATAAATTTACGCGAGTGAACTTAGCCCAAGTGCATGCCATTAAACCTCGTGAGGCTAGGGTCACAAAACAGCTTCCGATTTGGAATGCAGTCAAAACAAGTACATTTGGCTTCCATTTTCTAATCGCGGTAACTAGGTATTTTCTCCGCGTTCACAATTTCAGCTAGTCAATGTATGCTAATTAAATAATAGATACTGTGGATGGTATCCATCGTAACCAACAAACTGGAAAATGAGTTTATGGCATATTTGTTTTCTGCAAACATTTAAATGAAGACGTCAAGTAGCGATAGGTCTTAGATCTTTCGGCTGCACCTAAATGCTTTCTCCTTCATGAGTTGTGCATGCTAATCAAGTTCTAATATGAGATAGTTGCAGGTGCCAGCTAAACTAGAACAAAAGATAACGGTATTCGCTTGCCTGCAGCTCAGTGAAGTACTGGTCACGTTGATATTTTTGAACTCGATAAATCAGGTCATGAGTTTAACCCAGCTCGATTCTGTGCCTGTATGTGATGATTATTGAGGAATATGGCTCTAGAAATACTACCGAATTTCGTTTCAAGATCATTTGAGAAATTTGCAAGCCACAGCGTGATAAGGTAAACAATTCTAAATAGTAATAGTTGCATTTTTATTAACTTGTCTAGGCCTTGGTGCCTTTAATTAATGAAGTGTAGTCTCTCTTTTCCTTAATTATCATTATTTGAAATGAAAGCACCATACACTTTGACTTGGCGTGTACGATGCACTTCTGCAGTGATTAGTGATAAGCTGCAGTTCAGTGTCTTCCCTCTAACGAGCTTCCTTCGTGCCATTTAATATACAGCAGCATGACATCAATAAAGGAATAACGTTAACTTGTACCTATAGCTAAAGCCAATATAACAGCAATTAAAATTCACGTAGTGCCTTTAAAGAACCAAAATTTGTTTCAAGGCATTTCACATACATTGAAGATTGCTATGTTTCGCATCGATCGTTTCTGCTACTACTATCGTAGCTACCTGTGCGACTCGCCAGCGACGCTATGATGCCCTAGTTTACCGAATGCTTGATCCCTGCGAGATCTCGCGTGTTGTTAGCACCGAGATATTTGCGAAAGATTTTTTATCGTAATAAAAAGACTGACTGACAACTCATCACGCTGTGCTCAGGAATTTCAGTCAAGCAACATTTATTTTGACGATTTATTCGCTTCCGGGCGTTATAATTCTTGGTGCTATTTTAGGTAAATATCTTGAAACATTGTCAGCAGCTTTATTGTTTTGAAAATTGTATTGGCTGTTGAAAATTCCGCTTTCATATCCATAAGGTCTCAATTTATATTTAATTTTTATTTGTCATGGTGTGCGGTGAAATGTGGGAAAATTGAGGTTACTCTAGTGGCCGCTACCTTAAGCATTGTACTTGATAGGTGTCATAACGTAACCTTAGTGCTTACATTATTTCAGAGCGGTGATTTCTTTAGCATTTTCAAAGTGATAATACTTAACTTTCCATATTTTTTTATGTCTTTAGAAGGCTATACGCATTACCGGTTAATCATTGCGAAATTGTCAGCTCGCCTAAGAGTGCCTGCTTATTTGCCATAAGTGATTTGATAATCAGCAGCAGCACATGACAAAGGGATATAAATTTGATGCTATGCTATTTATTGATAGCTTTACTGATAAAGCTTGAGATAAAAATTGCCTGCCGACTTCTTCTCTTTTTGGGTTTTCTTACAATCTTCTGCGCTTTCTACGTATTACTCCATTTTCTCGATCGCAAGACATCAAGCATAGTCGTCGCGTAAACTGATAAGTTTTGCGATTATACTAATTGCATTGAGTGCCTCCTCCGAGGGATTGACCAAAATAATCTTGTCCAGTTCACCGAGTTTAGTAGTGACGAAAGTCTCTCACCTTTGGATAGGCGCCGAGGTGGCGAAATACTGCGAGCGCCACCTACCGAACGCCATACGCTCTATGATGGGAATACCAGGCAATGGGGTGAGCAAAGCTCTCAAAACCGCTTTTATGACGACCGACAAGAAGCTCACGACAGCGGAAGCCATAGAGGAGATGCGAGAGCTCGCGAAAATGTCCGCCACGCCGAAGCGTGTCGCCAGCAGTCACCGGGACGTGGAAGAGGGCTCGACGGCAGTGGCGGCGGAGCGGTCACCCGGTTGCTCAGGTAGCGCTGGCGGCAACCACGGTGGCGGTGGCGCTGCAGTGGACAGAAGCTATGCGAAATTTTTAAGAAACAGAGATACTGAATATAGATACTAAATATAGATGCTGGCTGAGTTGCGCATCTGCCAGACGCGCTCTTTGCTCTGTGAGTCGTTAGCTAATGGCTCAGAATATCTTTCACTGCACAGCCAAGACGTTATTGCCTTAGGCCACGAGGTAGACGTCCGCTACTGGTAAGTTTCCGTAGGAGTGATCAAATCGGAAATGCTGCCACGATTTAAAAAAATTGTGCACTTCATTTGCATAACGATCTGTGAGAAATTAGGTCTCTGTTCAGGTGCTTCGCCTATGCCACTTGGCTTGAGCCCAGATCTTGATCATTAAACGCGTTCACTTTCACCTGTACTTTTGCTTTGATCACTCCCAGCCTTCTAGCACCTCGAATTCTCTCAACTCACTTGCTGCATGTATTCATGAAATCCGCACATGCATGGCAGCAAATTTTCTAAAACTAAACGATGATAAAACTAACTTACTAGTTATGTGCAAACCCAGTGTGATTCAGAAATTGGAAAGGCTGACGCTCCAAATTGGCTCTGCCAGCATATCTCCTGTTGAATCAGCTCGAAATCTAGGTGTCATATTCCAAAGTGACCTCTCGTTAGACGACCACATCAGATCCACAGTCAAATCTGCCTACTTTCAGCTACATAACATTGCAAAATTTCGGACTTGTTTAGGTAAGGATACCGAAGAGGTAGACGATGATAAGAATTTTGGCAAGGATGCTACTGTCACTGTGTTTTCCGACAACGTCGTACCAGCGCAAGCACTGGACAAGGATGAAAACGAATTAAATACGGTAGGTCAAGCTGACATTAAGCACAGCCTCGAAACCAGACACTACACGGTCTGACCTAGATAATGGCTGCAGTTAGCACCAGAGGGCTGGAGCGAATGAGACGCTCGTTAGTCCAGCATCTGCTCTTGACTAATGAGGATAGCGTCGCATGAAAAATTACCTAAAATCGCTGAATGACTGAGAGGATAAGATAACGATACAGGAATCTGTCCCTGACCTTTGTCGAAAAGTTAAGGTTTTGCTTTTATTTGGTTAGCTCGTATTTCTGTCACTCAAAAACTGCTTTACGTGTGAGCAATTTCATAAACGGTTGCCAGCGCGGCGCCTTGGATTTATTTTGAATGCATTGCGGCCAAAACAAAGCACTCGGCAATGGAAAAGTATGCACTGATCTTTCTGGCCGTTAGTTTGTAGACCAATGACATGCCTGGATGTCTATTGGTGCAGAGCTAGTTTGGCCCAGCGGTTAAAGTGCTCGCCCCGACCATGGGCCGTCTCAGCGAGGGTGCACAGTGCGTTTAGTCAGAGGCGAAAACTCGTCGAGCGTGTCGTTTTGCAGCTATCTACCAATGACGCAGAGACGAGGCGAGATAGTATCGCACGGACAGCATTAGTGTCAAGGCTCTTGAGGCTTCGCGGTTCACAGACGATTTTAAAGGAGGATGAAGAGGGCATACATTGTAGACTGAATGAAATCTGCATGTGGTTAGATAAGCAGGATTTATTAATAATTTGCGATGAAAAAGGGCAGTTGTATGAGAAAATTTAGCCGAGTGTGTGACCCTTGATATGAGTAGGGTCATGCACATGAGCCACGGGAGACAGTAAGTCATTCAATGCACGAAATTCAGTGTTGAAGGCGTCAGATAAGTTATCAAAACGAATTTTTTAATCACCCATAACGAGGAAGGGCCGATTTTCTTGCATACAGAGTCAAAATGAGATCAAAGAAATCTGAACATAAAGGAGAATTGAGTACTTGTTTTACGATCGACTACTGCCACCATCGGTAGCTTGCTTGCCGGTGAAATCAAGACAATTAATTCGAAAGACTGCGTCGAGGGTACTGCAAATGGCTTGGAGTTTAATTTCGAGCTCACAGTAATAGCAGCCCCACTCCCAGTTTTGTTTGATCCAGGGGTGTGAAAGAATGAGAAACCACTCGGTGTATGGTCTATAATTGTCGGGCAGTTTACCGATGCTAACCAAGTTTCAGTCTAGGCGAGCAGGTCGAGATCTTTTTCAGAAATGAGGTTGCTTATTACTAGAGGTTTATTGCACACTGAGCGAGGATTCCAAAGGCAAGCGTAAAGTTTGGCCGGCAGAGCTATTACAGGCCTGATGACCACTAAGTAAGAGAGATTCGCAGTGACACAGGTCCCTCTGAATTGTCCTTTTCGTGACAATGCTGGCTGACATTGTGCAGTGCACTGTGTCACTTTGCTTAGTTACAGCATGCACAGTGTGCATGCTTTTCCCTAAACGCATTTATATGCTTCCTTTGCAGCACAGGTAAAGCACTTAGAAGAGTTTATATTCACAGCGGGCACTGTAAAAATGTGCAGTTATTATTACTACTGACTTCCGTGCGGCATTTGGTCGAGGATCGAGGAAGCGAGAGAATGCAGAGAGCGAGTGATACGAGCCGATGCCGGTAGTTTGAACGGAACCAAGCTGCTGCTAAGCTCCTGCAGCAGAGCCACGCGGAACTGTGACACAGCGTCGCACAGGTGCCGCGCGGTCTCGCTGTGCTGCTGTGTCACGAAGCGGCCGGTGCGTGGCTGTGTCGCCAAGCGGCAGCGCCACCGTGACCGTGCTGCTAGCCACTTGGCGGGCCGCCGCTCCACGTACGAATAGAGCGACTCCCGATGACTCGCTCGTGCTTTTCGTATATGCTCTTGCGACTACTGTACGCTCTCCGCCTATCCTTCGAATGAGCGAACTCTAGCGACGGCTCATTGAGCAGGGGGGCGCCGATCGATGACTCATCGACTCACTTGACTGCATCTTTCAGTGGCCGGCGTTGGGCGCGCCCACACCTAAACTCGTGCCGGGCGTCTACAGCGGCTGCACTGCCTGCGTGGCGCTCATCCGAGGCGGCGGCGGCCCAGCCGCCGATATCGTCGTGGCCAACGCCGGCGACTCTCGCTGCGTACTCAGCTGCCACGGCCGTGCAGAGGACCTGTCGTCTGATCACAAACCGAAGAACTTGAGAGAGCACTCTCGGATCCATTTCGCCGGCGGTATCGTAAATGTTGACAACCGGATCAACGGAGGTCTGAACGTGTCTCGCGCCATCGGTAGGTACGGCGGCGAGAGGGGAGCCGCTAACGGCTCTCCGCCCGCGGCTAGGCATTGTGCGGCAGCCATTTTAGCAGGAGTCTTGGCAGACCATCTTGAACGCTCTTCACCGTTCCTTTGCTCACGTATATTCACTCTCGCGAAGGTCGGTGCGAGCGGCCGCTACTGAGAGTGCTCACTGGAACGATGGAACTCTCTATTTCTGATTCCGGTTACCTTAGTGGCTAGGGCAACCGCCGGTGCGCCGGCTTGAGGCTCGAGACGGCGTCCAGCCGAGGGAGCACTCGCGTCGTTTGACGAAGCAGAGATGGCCACTTTCTTTTCTCTTTGGTGTGCGAGATTACCTCTGCTGTTTAACGTGTGCGCCCAAAATATCCCCACGCTGCAACGATACGAGAGCTGTAAAAGCCGCTCCGGCATAATATCCGCTTAATCTTCGTGGCTTTGCTGAGCCGATCGTAGACGGAGATAAATACGCTTGGCTAACGAGCCTCAATTCGATTGGTCTCCGTCCTACTTCACCAACCCTATGTTAGGGTAAGATTAAAACCTCTATCGATTAGATGGTCTCATTTGTATGACACGCGAAAAGCAATCGAGGCTATCCCCCTCTCCCTGCAGTGGACCAGGCAGAGTTTCCTTGAGCAGGATTCGAACTTTCGATGCCGGGTCGTGTAGTGCAAGCACCTTAATCGCTGCCGATCGCTTCCTGCTCTCCCTCCCCTTCTCTCTCTCTCTCTGTCTCTCTCTCTGTCTCTCTCTCTCTCTCTCTCTCTCTCTCTCTCTCTCTCTCTCTCTCTCTCTCTCTCTCTCTCTCTCTCTCTCTCTCTCTCTCTCTCTCTCTCTCTCTCTCTCTCTCTCTCTCTCTCTCTCTCTCTCTCTCTCTCTCTCTCTCTCTCTCTCTCTCATTGCTTCACCTCTTTCCTTTCCCGGCCTTCTCCTTAACCCTTCTCCTCCATTCCGGTGCGGTATTTCGGTTGCTCCCGATCCTTGACTTGGACGGCGCCGCAGGCAGCCTCGGTCGCATCTTACTTTCGGCGTGCAAGCCTCGCTCCCCTCTAGGCGAGCAGACGCTGCCGACGGCAGCTGCGCGCACGTCGCTCCCTGAACTCCCAGTAAATCAAAGAGCTCGAGTGCTCCGGCGAAGTCATCCACCCCTCCGAAGCTCTCCTTTACAGGCGACCACGCCTACAAGAATCCCAAGCTGCACCAGATGCATCAAATGGTCACGTCAATGCCGGACATCAAGCTGCGAAAGATCAGCGAAGACTGCGAGTTCCTCGTCTTGGCGTGTGACGGCATCTGGTACGCACGTTGCTAGGCCCCTGAGCGACCTGCTCCCTGGTTTCGGGCTATGTGTCGCCTCGGCTGCGCCGCCCAGCCGATTAAGCGAAGCAGCTCACCGTCTGCCTCTGCTTTCGGGGTTTACGCGAAGCAATGACATCAGTCTACGGGTTACTGCTGGGAAGCGAATGGAGGGGGACCGCCCCAATGCCAGACTCTTTGAAACTTTGAGCCCGACAGAGAACGGTGCATTTGCACGCAGGAGTGACAGCTCGGTGGGCAGCAGCCTCAAGCGAGGCTCAGGGCGGCGGGCCAAGACGCTACGCAAGATGGCTCGAATTAGGAAGCGGCCCTACCAGTGGCTGCTGGCCAATCGCTGATCTTTGCGAAGGCCTAGGCGTTGAGGACGACCCATGCGAGCACGTTTCCGCCTGCAATGACGGTGGACGATTCTTCAGTCGATGCTCCTTTTCGGCACTCACCTGTTGCAACCGACATTTGTGTCATGGTGCAAGCTCGCTGCTGCATTACGGGACGTGCGTCCGGACGAATGCTCAACTGTTGCTCAGCTCAACGTACGCGACAGCTAGCAGCCCGTGAGAATCCTCTTCGGTCGATCACTGGCGACAGCTGCGGCAGCTGTAGCAGCCTTCCGTCTGAGCCCTGTGACTGCTTTCCGCTTCGCCGAGTCCCTTGCACTAAGTTAGAAGAGCGCTCCATTTAAGAACTTCCAGCTAATCGTTTGCTGCTGCTTGAAGTAAGCAGGCACTCCAGCTCCTGCGGGAGGAAACCATCCGAGCTTGTGCTGCACGGCCAGCCTCAGTAAGCGAAGAGTCGTGGCGGCCGATATTGTTGTCCCATAGCCGAAAACTGCCGAGGCGCTCTGTGTGTAGATGCATGCTAGCCTTTCGCCGCGTACCAGTGGTGGGTGGGAGTGGCTGGTGCTCTCGAGCGACACCTGGGGCGGCGCGTGTAGCCAAACACGATCGCTGAGCGACCGCCGAGCGAACGGCAACGCATCGCTAACGAACGAATAATTGCTTCGAGCGTAAAAAGCACAGGAAGGTGATATTCTAACGCCAGTCTTTGGTTTTCTGCCATCCGCGTGTGCCCGCTTTGCAATCGACCAGGCGGTTTTTAGTTGAGCTTCGCCCCTTGAAAATCCAAGCTTTAAGGCTTCGCCGAAATGCTTATGTTTGCAACCTTGTTACTAACATCCTTGGTTGACCTCGGAGCTCTTGACTGGTCTCTCTATTCCTTAGGTGCCACCAAACTGCCGTCGTTCGGCTTTAGAAATGTAAAGTGATACCTTCCTTAAGCAAGCTTCCAACGATCATATAGAATATAATTATATCTTATTATATTATATATATATATATATCTTATGTTATATAAATATATTATTTATGCTCCGTGAATCGTTCATCGAGGCGTTTGAAAAACGAAAATCTGGTTGCTATCTGCTCGCACAAAGATTTCCTAGAGCGTTACAGAGTCCGCGAGGCTCGGACTATGCAGCTCGCTAGCTACCGCTCTAGCGCCACACGACCGGCGGCAGGCTAAGCGATCGTCGCGAACGAAGCGTGACCAACCTCGTGGTTGGCGGGCAGAGCGAGTCCTATTTTGACCTTGATCGCGCTTGATCGTGGTGTGCATCCGTCGCTCGAAACAGGAACAGCATGTCGAGCCAAGCCGTCGTCGACTTCATCAGGGATAGACTTGTGAAGAAAGCGTACTCTGTGCTGTCTGACATTTGCTGCCAGGTAGGCGCCCCAGCCGACTGGATCTTGCGTGACTCCGGTCCTCCTAACCGGAAGCTCTCGACCGGATGCTCTGGCGAGTGCTTCCCGCTTTCGTAGCCGCAGCCGGTGAGCCCCACCCACCGCAACGACAGCACTGGGCTCTTGTCTTTGACCAGCTCTTCGATGCCTGCTTGTCGCCTACCCCAGGCGGAAGCGAAGGTGGCTGCGACAACATGACATGCGTCATCGTGCTGCTCTCTTCTAACATCGAACGCAGTGTCGGCACCGTCGCGGCGGAGGACGCGGCTGGGCCGTCGCTCGGTGGCGCCGGCAGAACGGTCAGCAACGACGGAGGCGGCGCCAGCGAGAAAGATTCGTCACCAGGATGCCCAGCGGCGGCGGTGGACCTCGCCGAAGCCTGCGGTTTGGCGGCAGAGGACGGCCCGGCGGCGGAGCAGCAGCAGCGGCGACGTGACCTCAACAGGACGCTGCAAGCCGATGCCTCGGCAGCCGCCGCCACCGCCGCCGGCCTCGAATGCGACGAGCCTTTCAGTGACAGCGAAGCAAAGCGATGCAAGCCCTATCCCTACGGAGGCTCGCTGTAACGATTCCGGGTCGAGGCGGACGGAGGCAGCCCGGATGGTGGTGATTGGGGGGGGGGTCCGAGTGAGCACGAGACGCCGCGCTACTCGGACTTCTCTGCAAAGCTGACCGCGAGACGTGGGGCGACGGCGGAGCCGCGGAGCTTCGGTCGAATCTGGGCGAAGCGTGTATGCAGCAGTAACACTTTGAGAGCCTTTGTTCTCCTCAGAGGCGGCTGCATCTTCCAAAACCACCTGTGCCCACCGAGCTAGAAAACAAGAGTCCCTTCAGGTGTTGCTGGCGTAACGTCTGAAGAATCTTGCGTCTCTGTCTTCAGCGTTCTTTCTCTTCTGCTGCTGCTGCTTCCAGCAGCAAACTTGCCGCGTGAGCTCTTTAAATTATCCACGCAGAGAGCAAGAGAAAGGAAAAAATGTGTGTGAGCAACCGAGAGAAGGTGTGGGGGAGAGGGGGAGAGAGAGAGAGAGAGAGAGGGGGAAAGAGAGAGGGGGAGAGAGGGGAGAGAGAGCTAGAGACAGCGAGAGTGTAGGCAGAGACTTGCACAGGTAGGATTTTGAATCGTGGGACGATGCACTGATTAAGTGTGCGATCCGAATGGCTTTTCTTTTGTGCGCTTGCTGATGCTTGATGCGTGCTGATACTTAGCTGATTTTGCTTAGCTGATTCTTATGCTGATGCCTAGCTGATTTGGGCTTTGCTGGCTTATGCGTGGTGATGATGTGCATGTTATCACGTTACTGCCATATCGACATGCTGCTCCCATAGCATATGCAAAGTGTCTAGAAAGAAACTTAGTTTTCTGATGGCGCTATACAAAATTGCCTATCATTGTAATGTCAATATAAAGTGTATTCTCTCAACTTTGTATAAACAGCACACGGCAAGCAGGGATGGGCACAAAACAATACGATAAACGTATGCATACGAAGGAGATCGCAAACTTGGGTGAGTCGATAACCATAAGAATAATGATAAAAATAATGCGTTTGCAAAGCACCCTAATAGTAAGAAATATCTTTGTACGAACTTTAGATAAGCTGGATAGAAAGTTTTCGTGATAACATTATACAGTGTCAGCAAGCATTAATGCGAAAGCGTTAATTCACGTGAACTGAGCGGATGCTGTAACGAACAGGTGAGATTTTATTTTCTTTCTAAATGTCACCAATTCAAACGCTCACTCGGTGGAGTTAAAAAGTGAATTCAAGGGAATGAAGAAGATCAAGAGCCAAAGTCTTCGGTGGAGTTGAGCTTGATTATAGGCTATACCTATTGATTATTGATATTGATTATAGGCACACCTACACGACTTGAGTTAGAAGAGCGGGCAGTATTGTGTGATCGCTGATGCGGCACTAATTTGAACATATAGAACGCAGTCATGGAATGCAGGGACGTGTAAGCGTTCGATTGAGCCTTAAACTCGATAGGCAGCTTTGTGTGGGGCCAGTAAAGGTCGGTGAATCGCGTTGAGACGAGGTATTTGCGACTTTCGTCGCAGAGTAGCCTGGATACCAAGATTTGAACCACCTGCGGGTTTGCTCATACAGGAAGACCTCGGCACGATGAGTAACAGAATTATACAGGGAATGTCAAGAAAGCAGAGAGCAGCATGGCTGTAGTAACCTTGTCTAAGCTTGCTCTAATTTTCGAAAAGTTACTTAGCGTAAAATAGGCTGACTGTGCAGCTGATGTGTGTCACCTACGAAGGTCTCTTTAGAAGAGCACGCCAGATTCAGCTAAGTGAGATCGAAGAACTGGTGCAGCTGTGTGTCATCTTCGAAGAAATTAAAACCTCGACCATGCTGGGTCATAGCATCAGTGAGATGGAGAGCGTAAATTATGAAAACAAGTCGGTCAGTCATTGAGTCCTGAGCAACCCCACACCTTAATGGTTCCTTGAACGATCTTTGTCCGATTACTACGATACTTGGGAATCACCCACTGTGATAGGACCTAAACTATTGGAGACCAGTGCTTCCGATGTCCAAGCGAGAACAGGGGTGCTCGGGAAGGACTTTTTGACGAATAGTATCAAGCTTCGCAAAAAAAGATCCAGACAAAATTAAGAGAGACTCTTCCTAGGTCTGCAATCCAGAGAAGGCCGCTATACAAGAGCAGCACTTCTGACTCTGTTGAGTAATTAGATCTAAAACCAGCCTGTATAAAAGTATAATTTATTGGCATAGCGCTCTAGGAGATCTCAATATGTCAGCAGGAACTTCACATATGCCACGAGGCTTGAGCCCACAGCCTCAGTCATCAAATGCATTCACGTTGAACACGGTAATTAAAGATGATCACGTTAACCACTGGGCCAAATCGGCGTGGAACAAACCGGCAATTTTTGAAATTCCTCATATAAGAGGTGATTGGGTCCGATGGTCAACGTTTGACCAGCACTGGCTACCATTCAAGCAACGTATCGACTTCAAAGTTGTGTCACTCACTTTTAGGTCACTTCCTTCTTTGGCTCCAGCCGATCTCTCAGATCTACTCCCCCACCAGGCCAAGCATCGTACCACCCACTTTTTGGAATCCAGCAGTTTACCAATACCTCGTACAAACCTCAAATCCTTTGGAGACATTTAGTTCGTATGCTCCAAAGCCTGGAACTCCTTCCCCGACTTGCGTCAGAGCGTCCCCTGACGTGACCACATTTAAAAAGAACTTAAAAACACACCTATTTAGGACAGCATTTAGTGGGTCCTATTGATTCTTCCTTCGTGTGCTTATGCGTGCTGACACTGTGCATGATGCCACTAACCACATTTGCACGCTGACCCTGTGCATGTCACCCCTAACCATGCTATTCATGTTGTTTATCAAGCATGATATTACTCACCATTCAATCGCGTTTCCCTTTGCAACAAATGTAAAGCGCCTAGAAAGAGATTGAGTATAATTTATATAGCTTACTCACAGCATAAGCGGTTTTCATCACGCATTCGGTAGCCAACAGACTTCATCTCTAGCAACAAAGAGAAAGTGGGAAGCATAGCAGAGTCGGGAGAGCAGTTAACGTAGTGAGTAGTAGGGAAGTAGCAGCTCAGAACCGCTAAAAATGATGAACCAAAGTCGGCAGCAGGAGAGTAGTTGCCGTTGCGTAAGAATTTTGGAAGCGAGTGCCACAGTCTATGACCTGCAGGGCTAAAGCTTCTGTCGCCAACGGTCTTTAGGCGGAGGAATGGCACAGTTAAGTTACCGTCCATATAGGACCTGAAAGCACGAGAAGGCTGAAACTGGCTCTCATAGGACACCCTGAGCGAGTGGCTGGATTAAAAGGCTTTGTTCTTTCAATGGTTTTTGCTGTTGCGCGACCACCACTACGTGCTTGAAGTTTAGTTATCGTTTTTGATACCTGGCTAAATTTTAAAAGCTTCATTCAGAAGACTGCGTCTACAGCTAGCCGTCACGTCCGATCCCTATCTAAGATTAGGAGCTGTCTTCCACAGTGGCTTGCAAAACCTTTAGCTAGCTCCTGAGTTCTGTCTCGGCTTGATTATTGTAATTCCCTTTTGACAGTACTACCGAAAAAGCAACTAGGTCGCTGCAGCTGGCTATGAATATGGCTGCAAAGCTAGTTTTCAAGTTTCAAAGGTTAGACCACGTGCCTTCTTTGCTTAAAGAGCTAGGATGGCTGCTGGTTGATCAACGGATACAGAGCAAAGTTCTTACGCTGATCCAGAATTCTTGCCACAGTTTGGCTCCTACACCAGTTTCAGCGCCGTCTCGAAAGTAATTCCACGCAGAATGCAGCAGAAATCTCTAGAACCGATATAAGCTCTTGATGTTTTCTTATCCGCACGGCCGAATAGTTACCGTCACCGTGCACTCGCAGCATGCGTTCGCCGCTTTATAAATTCATTTTTCGGGTGAAAAAAGTCATGAAACTTTTCCGTTCGCTACTTCTTGAGCGCCACCAAAGAGCGAGCATTTTGAATTGACCGATCAATAATGAGGCGATCAAAGAGCGTTCTAGATCGCCGGGCATTTTCCAATGGTGTATTTTACCACCTTTGTTTGGTCCAGCGGGGTTAAGGCTTGCCTTTGACGACCGAGGTCGTGGACTGGAGAGCTACGGAAGACGTACAAAGCGACTGTATTCTGATCGGGTTCACTCCAAAGGCGCTATACAAATATATTATACATTGCCCGAATTCCAAGTCGCTGCATCTCACTCACTATGGCCAAAACGTCATGTAGTGAGCTTTGTTGGTTTGACCTAGCGGTTAAGGTGCTCGCCCTGATCAAGGTCTGGCCGATGTCGTGTGCTCGAGCCTCTGGGCATATGTGAAGCACCTGAATAGAGACTAAGTTCTGTTAAAGCGCTATACAAAATAATTACATACATTTTGTCTATTTGTTCTGGGTTTCTGCCTTGATCTTGACCGTTCTGAAACACGGACTTACATTGATCCGCAACAGTCACGCCTGTTGAATGGCAAAATTAGAAAAACAAGAGACGTCTGGCTGGCCTCACGATTTCATACCACTCCCCTTGACGCCGGAGAACTCGAACGCCTCACACTGAAGCAGATTGTGAACAGATCGCGTTATTCTGAGTGGGAAACTGAAAATTTCGCAAATCAGCCGCGGCCGAGCCTCTCGCATCTGTTCGATTGCTCTGCGACATTACCAGCCCTGTGCCTTGGCTAAAAGAGAAACCCTTCTAGGACGCAGAGCTGAGTTACGTACCGCGATTGGAAACCGCGGTCAACGCGAAGTAGGACACTCGACAGAGCGGCGATGCATCGCACACTCGCTTTAGCGTGATCGCGAGCGAGTTGGAGGCACGACTGGGCGAGGCACCAGATCTGGCGCTGCGCTGCCGGTAGAAGGAAAGAGAAAACTCGAAAGAGCCCAGTACTAACTATTTCCTCCAACTCTGAAGGGAAAGTTGGCTTTTTCAAGTGGAGATCGAGAGAACGAGCGAAGGCACCACCGTTGAGCGCCCAGCATGGTGGCTCTCTGGATTGGCGCCTGTCGCGTCGCCGATCGGCGACGCGATGACTCGCCAGCTAACGCGCGCTAACCGAGCAGCCCACTTTCAGCTCTTCTGGGAGCTCTCGCTCGTCGGGAGTGCAGCGGCGAAGTCACTACAATGGCGGCAGCCGCCGCCTCCGCCGCCCAGAGGCGATCGAGTCCCTTTAAAGTGAAGCCGAAATTCCACCGATACTTTGAGCGCGCCGCCGCGCGAGGCGCGCGCCGCACGCTGCGACGTCCGAGCGCGCACGAAGCGACAGACCGCGACGCTCTCGCTGCTGCTATATAGCCTCGCACATCCGGTTTGGTCGAAAATCCCGCGCTCACACACTTCGATGAGCGCCCTACTGAGCGCACCGGCCGCAGCCGTTGCCACCGAAGATGGCATCCACGACTTGCTCCTATACGGAGCCGCCTCTATGCAGGGCTGGAGGAAAAAGCAGGAAGTACGAGCGCTGCGGCGGCGGCGGCGGCGGCGGCGCCGTCAATCGTAATTCGGCGTGAGCGCGGAAAAGTGAGATCGCTCTATACTCTGAGGAGGCGCGTCGAGTCGCCAGATCGAGCGCAGGCCCGCGCGGCCTGCAACCTGTGTCCAGCGGACCCGGTGCAGCAGAGCGTAGACATGCCGATGTGGGAAACGGGCGGCGCGCTGCTAGGACACATCGAGCGTTCAGTCAGGCTTTCGTCGCATGCGTTAGGACGGCCGGCGAGCGCTCGAGCCTCGGCGCCGTCGCCGCCGTCTCGTTTTCTTCTCAGGACGCCTTCAGCTGCGTCCCCACCTTCGACGAGGCCACCGCACTGTTTGCCGTATACGACGGGCACGGAGGTAGGAGAGTGGACTGAGAGCCTCTGGCACTGCCGCAGCGAGTACCTTTGAATGCGTTCGAAAAACGCACACTGTGTAGCACGAGCGTGCGGATCCGCCCTTTGGCTCCCTGCGGGCAAGTCTGGTGCCGTTTGGTGCTTCGAACCGCTTCGCTCCGGTCAACACTTGGCGGGCTCGTCGGTTGCAGTTTATTGAGAGTAAACTCTGCACCCGTCCATCTTAAATTGGCATGAGCGTAAGGTAACAGTGTGCGACTGCTAGTGGCGTAGTCTCCCAAGTCGGCTGCCAGCGAGGGCGAGACCAGATTTGCTTTTTCTTTAAAGCGAGAAACTAATGTTAATCTGGCTCGGTTCCAGTGGTGCAGTCTCTAATTTTAACTACGCTGCGGCAGCTAACTGATTACTATTTGCTTATCGTAAGTGCTCGCCGCCTTCGCAGCATCTTTGACGACTGCTCGTGAAAATCACCAGGCTGCTAATTGGAACCGGGTCCGCGGCTGCCAGCTTTAAGCGAGGATCTTGTGCAGCGCATCGGCGATGCGCACCAGCGGCTGCACCTGTAACGGCGCAGCGCACCGGGTGCCAGCGAAACGACAAACGGACACGACGGCTCACTGCTAGCGTCCTTGGCCGACCGCACGCTGCGACTAGCGCATTCGATGCGTCACGCCTGCTTAAATGACTGTGGAGTTGGGTGGTTTTATGTATAATATATATAATTCATTCGTATATAGCTCCCCAAGAGAACTAAATCTCTATTCAGACGCTTCACATATGCCTCAGGGCTCGAGCCCACGACGTCAGCCGCGCCTTGGTCCCCGGGGCGAGCACCTTAACCGCTGGACCGAACCAGCTGAGCCGATCACTCGCTTCGCAGTTTGAATGCTTGCGGGCTGAACGCTTTGGCTTGCAGCCGAGTGGCTCCGCTGGATCCGCGGTCGGGGAGGGCTCTAGCAGTCGCTCCGCCTCCTCAGACTGACACGGACCTCACTTCCGGACCTTACTTCCGGACCTCGCCTCGCGCCTGGCGGACTCTGCGCCGCCGCCGAAGCCTCGCCAACCGCTCCCCGCGTTGTAATATGGATGCGATGCAACAAAGCGTGAGCTAGTATGACTTCTATAATCCTGTCTAGGCAGGCCTTTATTTTGGAAATGTCCACCTGCTGAAAATAGGCCGACTTAACAGTATAGGTGATGCGAATATTCAATTCCAAGTCGTTTTGGAATGGCATGCCCCAAATTACAGGCAGGCGCCACTGGAGTGATGTTAGATTAACGCAACTTGAAAGATGAGGTATTTCAACTTGAGAGAGAGAGAGAGAGAGACTGGCTAGCCGATAGCTAGTGGTTTGACTATACCGTTAGGTTCAGGAAGGTGTGCGACTATCTCATGAGTGGCTAGCGGCCTTACCTTCGCGGCGCCAGCGCACCCGATTAAAGGTTATTACATGTACTAAGTTCTCTTTGGGCGCTATACAAACTAATTAAATTTATATCTTTTTACTTGTGTATTGTAAGACAAATCATTTGCCTCACTAACTAAAGCGCTTAACTTATACCTGCGCTATTCGTAAAGGATTGTACATTTGCTCGATTTTAATAATTTAGATACTACATCTTCATTCCACGAGGACATGTTTCATTCAGTATTTCAAAGAACTTATAAATGAGGTTGCATAATAGCATGCAGAAGTTCGCATACCCTAATAAAAAAAAATGAGGTAACTGCCGAAAAAGGCTTTCGCTCGCTAACCTGCGCGTAGTGGTGCAGCGTGCTGGGCGCGAGCAGGCGCACTAATTAGATAAAAAAATGTATTATTCATTTATATAACACCCCAAGAGAACTTAATCTCTATTCAGGCGCTTCACATATGCCTCGGGGCTCGAGCCCACGACTTCAGCCAGACCTTGGTCGGGGCGAGCACCTTAACCGCGGGACCAAACTAGATAGCAAGCATAATCTCGTCGGCTAAGGCTGAACGCTTGAGGGAGTCGTGCAGCGACGTCGCCGAGTTCTGGCTGGGTTTTTTTAGTTGGATTGCGCGCTCGTGCGGGGTATTCGCCTCGTGCGACTTAGGCCAAAAATGCTGCCCGTCGAGTCTTCGCCGACATTCGCTCGTGCGCTTTGGCCGCGATGCAGGACCCGAAGTGGCCAAATACTGCGCCAGTCGCATGCCCGAAGCCGTGCGGCGCACCAGCTCGTATCGGGGCGGCAATGTGGAGAGCGGCCTCACGCAAGCGTTTGACGAAATCGACGGCAGCTTGGCCGACGCCGAAGTGGCGGAGAAGCTGCGCGAGCTCGCGCTGCTGGCGGAAGTGACGCGCGCGACGAGCTTGCGAGCGGCCGCGGATCTGCCCAGCATCAAAGAGGAGGAAGATGAACGGTGCCGCCGCGTCCGCGGCGGCGCCTTCGACGGCGCCATCCAAGGTACCTTGGACGCGCGTCTACGCCGGTCAGCGCGACGGCGAGCGCGCGACAGGCGGCGGCGGAAGTGACGCTGCGGCGCGCGCCCAGGGGCGCGGCGACGCGCGGCCCTTCGCTACGATTCGCTCCGGGGTGAGCAGACTTCGTCCGCCGCCTTAGCCTGCAGTTGAATACGGCAGCAGCCCCGGGCTCTTTTCCTCGAGGCCGCTAGTGCGAGACTTACACCGCTTGCTAAGTCGTTTGCGCGCCACGTATTGCAGCCAGCGAGACAAGCGGGGTCTCAGAAGGTAGCGCGCGTCGCGCCGAAAGCGCCGCTCAGGCTTTGAGTAAGTAGTTGTAGAAAACTGTCTCTAGTGTAGCATTCACTTAGTCCGGGCGTCTTTGCTCCGCTTCAGATCAGATTGAGATGCATTGCGCTAAATTGTCGCGCACCTTGTCGATATTTCACGCGAAATACAATCCTCTCCTTGGCGAGCAGTTGCAACTGATAGCTCACGCACATAGTATTCAAATAGCGTAACGGAAGTCGGCTCGGGCCTCAAAGTGGCACTAAGAAACGCAAGCATCACGGCAGCTGTTTAGTACCAAAAAGAGATTGGTCGATAGAGCGAGCACGGTGATCTGATGAACCCGAGGTCGAGCGACCTATCCCTGTTCGATGCGAACGCTCCGCACTCGAGGCGATGTACACTGCCTTCGGTCGTTCTGTGTTTAATTTATTCTCTAATCCACGGTAACAACACGACAGACGAGAATTAAGGCACGCTTTAGTATCAGTGATAAATACTAACGACCAGAAAACGGGCGTATTGCTAACACTTGTCAGTGGCATGGCAGCTGCTGTCGCTTTTCTCGACGACTCCCAGCACAGACTGCACACGTGACTGCACACGTGACTGCACACATTGCGTGTTCGTCGATGCCAGCCGTGCAATCTGGATCAAGGAAGTGAATTTCGCCAGATCACTTTTTAAATCTAACCGCCCACGCTTACTCAGTTCTCGAGATCGATTCATACGTGTTTGCACCGTCAGAAATAGATGTCGCCAGTGGCGTCTTCTTCTGATCGCTTGACTTCCCGCCGCCTTTACCTTTTCTTTACCATTCACCTCAAGGATTGAGGAAAGTTTTTTCTCCGGCGAGGTCGGCCGTGGTAAATGGAGTCTCAATGGTTTCCTTTTATGTCGGACAATGTAAAAATCAGGCATGTAGTTAGCACGTGGCTATTCGTGGTCGATCACTGGCAGGTTTCTCTAAAAGATGTCAACGGCAAAGTAATTTTTATGAGTCGCTGTTGCTTTTTTCATCCAGAGTCTGATGAAAATGGTGGTACTCTACTCACGGTTGATGACGACCAAAATCCTGAAGATGATTGTGGAGACTGGGGTTTCGGATACGGCAGGTAAAGACCAGGCCAGTAAAGCTTTTTTTTAGTAGATTCCTTGCGCACGAAACAGGAGAGCTATCTGTAAGTGGCGACCAGCACCGATTCAAAGAAAAGAATCTGTACGCTTAGCCAAGAACTGAGTTTTACCTTGCCTTATCTACTTTTTTTTAGCAGTATTTGCATGTCTGTATGTCTCGTCTAAACATAAAAACGTGCATCATAGAATAATTGCAACATAAAATCGTGGGACGTGAAAAGCGTGCAGTGCGGGACGCATTCTACTAAGTCATGTGCAGCATGCTCGCTTTTTCTTCATATTTCTTCGTTCTATACCGCCTCAAGATTGCCCTTTATCATTTTTTTAAATTAAACTATATATCAAATTATCAAATATATATATATGTATATATTTTGTGTGCGCCAAGAATATTATATCAAATTAGCCTTTATGCCGTGTGCCGTCAATTAATGCTGGCGTTGTTATTCTAGGAATGCTACGATTGACGACTGGGATGTCGTTGCACAGGAAAAAACTGATCAGGGCACCACACAGCCTGTGAACGCTACGGCCTCGCCGAAGGAAGTGGGTGACCATTCTGAAAAGCAACGCTTTACTATGCACACAGAAGCGCTCCACTTTTGGCATCGACTTGTGCGCCACGTGTGCCTATCAAATGGCACCATTAGAATTTATCTACTCCATCTGCTCTCTCCTCAAGTGCCTCTGCCCTTCCCTCTACTTCATCTGCCCACTCCTCTACGTCATCTGCTCTCCCCTCTACTTCATCTTCCCTCTCCTCTACTGCATCTGCCCTTCCCTTCATTGACTCTCCTCTCTATTGTGCCAAAAGCCAACAGCGAAGCCCGAAACTTTTATTTATCTTGAGCATTTCAAGTTGTCGATGTTTCCGTAGTTTGGAGCTCGAACCAGGTAGATACCGAGAGGCAAATAGTGGCACCCCTCGAAGAAAGGGGTGTCTGCGGTAGTCGAGGTGTTAACAAGAAAAACTAGCTGCATCCGGGCATTTTAAGGCGACCTCATTTGTTTAGGATCCGTGGTTTTGTTTTCCTTATGCCGCCTGTTTCCTAAGAATAAAAAGGCTTGCTACGTCAGGCATAAGAAAATCTCCGCCTTCTAGGTACCATAAGACCCAATCCTAAGTGAGGTATGTGTGCCCAACGTCTGCTAGATGACTTATATCCTGAAAGTCATGGTTGTTAATGATGTCACACCACAGTCTGCACACACTTAGCTTTAACGCAAAATTGGAATGGGTACTACTTGTCTCTAGGGTGATGTTAGAGGTAGTTTTCGGCTAAGCGCTAGTTTAAACGCTATAGTTTCAATAATTAAAGCAACAAATATAAAAATTATAAAAACTATGCAGTGCTCAAAGAGAACTACTCTCTTTCTTGGCACTCTAGATATGCTGGAAATAATTTCAACTGAATAGCGAGAGCAGTTACAGTTTCATCACGCAGTATCACATAGAAGACCTGGATGCTACAAAGCAAAGGGTTGTTTTGAGTTTCTGTTAAATTCCATCAAGTCGGGGATGCCTTGGCATTAGTGGGTAATGAGGTTCAAGCTTTGGGAGCATTCCAAATGATGGAAAAGCCTCCAAAAATGTGAAATTCTTTATCGGCACTGCTGAAAGACCTCAACCAGGAGAGCCGGCTTTGGGATTAAATGACTGTTTAGGAAGCATTTAGTAAATGTAGGACGGAACGAGAGAATGACGGGACACTATTGAGTGACAGATCCTTAAAGTCGTCACGATGCTTGATTGGAAGCCAGTGCAGTTCAGCGAGAAGGTGTGCAATGTAGCAGTTACTACGTTCGTGACAGACAAGTATAGCTGCTGCTGCATAGTTTTTCACCGCATGCAAGCGGTGAAACGGTGCAAGCGGGCCGTTTTCAAGTCAGAAAGTCTGGCAAGGGAAGAGAGCTGCAGGAGTTAAGGTAGAAAAGTTACCAGCTCATCAATGTCAGTGCTAAAAAATTTCTATTCTAAGCATTTACGGAAGTATTGTTATTTTCAGTAGTTTTAAGAGTACAAATTTGACTGTGGAGCAGGTGCTGTCAGGTAGCGAAAGGTTATTTCGAATATTGGGCTAGTAAGCTACCATCAGTGGCTAAGCTGGTAGCAGATACGTCAGGTGCTCGCTCTTCACCACTGAGGTCGTGGGTTTGAATTGTGCACTTAGCGATCCTATATTGCCAACTGCTATCGGTAGCGATATCCCCTGACTATGTTATTCCTGTTGTTTACTGCGCACGCTACAACTAACCATTCGATCGTGCTTCCTTTTTAGCAAATTCAAAGTG
Source organism: Cristatella mucedo (assembly GCA_009760855.2). Lineage (NCBI taxonomy): Eukaryota > Metazoa > Bryozoa > Phylactolaemata > Cristatellidae > Cristatella > Cristatella mucedo. Next base: position 3,867,114 of record WPIO01000036.1, on the reverse strand, counting down.
CCTAAAAAGAGATTGAGTTCGCTGAGGACGCTATACCAATTGCATTATTCTTATTATCATTATTGCCGCCAAGGCTCTTCTGCAACTGTATGAATGAGGCTTCTGAATCGGCTCATGTTTTTTAACTATTCGGTAAGCAAAGATCTTAAAAGAAATATATTTGGATCAGAGTTAACACTCTATGCTTAAGACTCGAATGTAATAAAGAGTGAGCAAGAGTCTTTACCCAAAGTTTTACATCTTTTGCTAGCGACTTGATTTTAAAAATAATCCATCGAATTTCCTCTCTATGGCTGCTCCGCTCAAATCTCGTGACCTAGAGAATGCTCTGGAATTATTGGAAAATAATAATAAAAAAAGTAATAGTGCGGTCTTTATTTAGCAAACTGAATTGTAACTTGGTACTATTTTCACTCGCTTGAAGAGAAGCTATAAGCAAGAGTTAATGAAAGCAATTTATCGTGCTAGATAAGCATCGAGATCAAACAAATATTCTGCTTAGACCAGCATGCACCAAGTGCACAAGAGGATGCTCACGGCTGCTGATTAGCTGTACCCTTGGGAAATAGCGAAAACTAAATTATAGCAGGGGCAAGTACTCAATACTCGAAGGAGAGAAGGTATGTTCACTGAGGTTCAGTGGAGTACACTCCGCTCAGCTTTATGCTTTTGCTCTTAGTTTTGTCAGTTCGCACAGTTCCAGAGTAAAATAGCGCGCAGAAGATGTTTCACTCGTATTGAGAAACAGCTTTGTGAACAGGTAGGCTTTCAATTTCCCTTCGAATGTCGTCTAATTGGGACGACAAGGTGTAAGTCGCTAGCGTGTTTTAGACGATTGGAGAAAAGCAAGTGAAGGCAGGATCTCTATGGAATTGCAGTCAGGGCCACTGCCAGTCAACCAGAGTCAGATGAGCTGCGGTAGCTGACACGGGAGATGGTCGCTACCGAGTTCCCGTATAGTCAGCACAGTCCTTTATCGGCTCGTAGCCGTCGGTGTAATGCGATTCACGATTCGCTACAGCGGCCTCAATTTCTCGCCTACGATAAAGCAGATAGCAGACGTCTTTGTTGGGTTTGCTCGTTTTCGCTACTCTGCCTCTGCTGTTCTTCAGACCTGGTCGTCGCTTCTTGAATGTGCGATTAAATAAAAACTTCATTAAGCGAAAATTCTCGAATAATAATACATCCTTGGCAAAAACGGCGTTAACCGCTTTGTGCGCAGCCAGTGAGTACATCGAGAGACAAGCAGGACAGCTCAGATTCTCTCGCCTCCTGGGTCGCCTCCGACAAAACGTCCGGACGTTTCAGGAAGTGCCGGGCGTGACGAGCGGCACAGCGGCGAGCGTAGTCCTCATGCGCGGCGGAGGCGGAGGCGGCCTCTGCGACCTCTACGTAGCCCACGTCGGAAACGCTCGGTGCGTTCTCTGCCGCGCAGGAGCGGCCGTGGACCTCACAGCAGACCACCGACCAGACAACGCGATCGAAGAAGCGAGGATCACTCGCGCCGGCGGCCACGTAACTCGCGGCAGCTGCGGCAGCCGAATCAACAGTGGCCTGGGCATATCTCGAAGCATCGGTACAGAACGCGCGAGTCTTCCGCCGCAGCGTCTTTCGCATTCCCTTCGCGGCACTCGCTGTGAGATTAGCGCCGACAGCTCTGGCTCCGACGCCGGAACAACCGGTCCGTTGTGAAGCTGCAAAACCCGAAGGCCGCGTGCCTTTCCTGTCTTGCACTTTCTTATCGGAGCCGGCGCGTGCTGCCTTCGGTCTGAACCTTTTACTAGCAGACTGGGCTGTGCAGGAGCAGCTGCTGTGCTTAGTCGCCGCCGCCGCCGCCGAGTTCCAAGGCGAACCGCAAGTTGTAAGTCGCCTTCAAGATCCCTGACAGCCTGCGGTGAAAGATACTAGGAATAGTTATGGGGAGAGACTCACTCAGGGACCGAATGTAACTCACTTGACCGATCTCAAGCTCGAGAGTGTACAGCTCACCTGACCAATCACTAGTCGGAGGAGGTGGGTTTATGAGACCGCGTGCTAGGAAGGTACGCGGATAGTCCTTGTAGTGGGACCCTGGATCTACCATATCCAAAAGCGCTCGCTGAGTGGGCTCATTGCGCATGAGCAAGCAAGCGTTATGAAAATGTGGTCTTTTAACGTAAATGACTCCCAAACATCTCGCAGGCAGACTCGTGTGACAAAGCGCAAATAATAATAATAATAATAATGTACTTGATAAAGCGCCCTCACAGAACTTAATCTCTTTCTAGGCGCTTTACATTTGCTGCAAAGGGAAATGCAATTAAATGGTAAGTAAAATCATGCTTAAAACACAAACAAAATGAATAACATGGTTAGGGGTGACATGCACAGGGTCAACATGCAAATGTGGTTAGTGGCAGCATGCACAGTGTCAGCATGCATAAGCACGTCAAGGACGAATCACAGGGACCCACTAAATGCTGTCCTATATAGGTGTGTTTTTAAGTTCCTTTTAAATGTGGTCAGGTCAGGGGATGTTCTGACGCAGGTCGGGAGGGAGTTCCAGGCTTTGGGAGCATACGAGCTAAATGCACGGTCTCCAAAAGATTTGAGGTTTGCACGAGGTATTTCTAGACTGTTGGATTCCGAAAAGCTGGTGGTACGATGCTTGGCCTGATGGGAGAGTATGTCGGAGAGATAGGCTGGAGCCATAGAATGAAGGGACCTAAAAGTGAGAGACAAAACCTTGAAGTCAATCTGTTGCTTGACTGGTAGTCAGTGCAGGTCGGCGAGAAGTGGAGTAATGTGGCAACTGCGACGCTCACGACAGACAAGCCTAGCTGCAGAGTTTTGCACCAGCTGCAATCGCATGATTGTACATGCCGGTAGGCCAGCGAGCAGTGAGTTGCAGAAGTCAAGACGGGATGTCACGAATGCATGGACCAACTTGGACGTGGTATCCTTATCTAAACAAGCCCGAATTTTAGCAATGTTATGAAGCTGAAAATATGCAGATTTGACTGTGGAGCTGATATGGTCGTTTTACGAGAGGTCGCTTTGAAATATGACACCTAGATTTCGAGCTGATTCGACAGGAGATATGCTGGCAGAGCCAATTTTGAGTTTCAGCCTTTCCAATCTCTGAATCACACTGGGTTTGCCCATAACTAGTAAGTTAGTCTTGTCATCATTTAGTTTTAGAAAATTTGCTGCCATCCATGTGCGGATGTCATCAATGCATGCAGCAAGCGATCTTGACAACTCGCTTGACAGCATATACTGCTCTTCAGCACTTTAAATGATAGGTATAGTAAAACTGTGGCTCTCATATAAATTTGTGTCCTTGACCGTATGTGTTTCGAAGCTTAGTCAGGGCCCTGACAGAGAATGCAGCGACTAGCGATGAGAACGCGGTTGTTACTGCTTTGAAGAGCGAAGGATAGACAAAGCCGCTCTCGCATGCGCCTACCGTGTGTCCTTCCTTCAATCAAGGAAATATCGAGCAGCTACATTACGTAAAGGTTATAGATTCGTGGTGGCAGTATTATATCTGCAGATTCCACGGTCAAAACGTTTTTCTTTTATAATCTCTCAGCTAGAGGCTACTACTTGTGGGCTAGCATTGCTCCTTATCTTACAGCTGAAACAACTGCTAGTGGTGATGGTATGCTTCACTGTAGGTGACCACGCTTACAAAATGCTCCCGAACGTGCCACGAGCCGAGCAAATGGTCATTGCATTGCCGGATGTCGGACACTGGAAGCTAACTGACGACGACAGGTTTATGGTCATAGCAAGCCATGGCATGTGGTGAGTAAATCCGACTCTGGTGATTTCCGCGAAAACTCCATATCTGCAGTGCACGTGAATAAATAAAAATATATAATAAAAATAGCTGATTCAACAGCCTCTTTTTGTATAGCGACAGAAGAGCCTTACGGCTATCACCACCGCTTGCAGTAGCGATATAGGATCGCTCACTGCAGGATTCGAACCCACGACCTCGGGCCGAGGTCGTGAAAGGCAACCGCCTTACCTAGTGAGCCACTAGGGCTCACACTTGCAAGAAAGTGTTCAAGCATTGGCTCAAGCTGTCAGAAGTAACTCCCAGTGGACAAAAACCGGCAATAGCTTGCTAATTATTAGGAACCTAACAGGAGAAGTACCAATCTAAATAAGTTCATGCATATAAATAAGAAAGAGAAGGGCAGCATATTTATGAGGGCAATCGAAGAGGAGTAACATAGATGTAACAGCGTGGACTGCTGCTGGAAAGGATGTACCTGAGTCGGCATTAGGATAATAGATGTCGTCGAAAAGCAATATCGGAAGTCAAATTAACCCCCCTAGGACCGATAGATCAAGAGCTTTTTTGCCAAAGGTCTTGATCTAAAGAATGAAAGAGCTTATTTATTTTTCCGTGCGATACTGCTTGCACATCATGAGGTGGCTAAAACTAGTGCAATATTTCAGCTATATTTGAAAGAGCGAAGCTACGTTTAAAAGCGTCCAGCTGCACGGTTAGGGGTTCTGGAAGTAGGAGCTCGTTTTTATCACCGTTTGGCAAAGGGAAATTTTCCAAAATCCAGGATCAATATCCTGCAACTCAAGCATCCAGCATTTTAGTCGCAGCAGCAGATGTTGATTGCTTGAGTGAAAAGGACAACTGTTCGTCTTCGACATTAAAAATAGCCGGTTTCATGGACCCTAACAATATATACGCGATGGGACCATGGGCCTGGCAGGGTAGGGATCCTCCGGCTAAGGTATAATAAATGTTTTAAATATTTAAAATATACGCGCATATTTAAATATATATATATATATGTGTGTGTGTGTGTGTGTGTGTGTGTGTGTGTGTGTGTGTGTGTGTGTGTGTGTGTGAAATTAGAGCTTCAGAAATTGTTAGCAGACGACCAATTAATCTGCAAGAAACAGGTTCTCTATTTCGAAAGTAACGTTCCTCATCATCATATTAAAAAAGAAGACCATTTTATGATGGTCTACTATTGATGCAGTATGGTATCTCTAAAAACAATTCTACCTCGCTGGCGCTCTCGCCGATTTGTTTCAGGGATTGCAAAAGTAGCCAATGGATTGTCGACTTCATTAGCGACAAACTTGCTCTGGCTGGCTCTGCTGCGAGCTTGTCTGATATTTGCTCCCAGGTAAATGTCGACTATTTCACTGCATTTTCACTGATGTTAGCTCTGCATTCAATTGTCTTACAGTAATCTGTCGGTCTTCAACAGATCATCCATAGTTTGCTCAGTGCGGATCCAAGACGCTCTGAAATTGGAACTGACAATATGACATGCATTTTAATCGTGTTTACACATCTATCGCATGGTAAGCCATAGTCGGACTAGCAAGCGCAGTTGCCAGTTGACATTTGTTGCAATGTGGCAGCACGTACGGAGAAGCGACCGCGTACTACTCGTTGGGCAATGGATTTGTTTTCTGAGGGAAGACGCTGTTGATATTAATTAAAATATTTCCAGATAATTTGTAAGAAATAGTGTTTTTTTCAAAACTGATCATCTCTTGATCGCACTATAATTTTGGAGTTGAAATTTGGTAGAAATGTCGCCGCTTGCTTCACGCGAGCTCTTCTGCCAACGCGTCGGCCATCGTCAGAATCTGCTTTCGTAAGCAGGCTGCCAGCCCTGCTTGCAATTCGGACGGTCACTTGCTCTCGGTGCACGCAACAAGAGGTGTGAGCTGTTCGCTCCTGGCGACCTGGCATTGCTGTTTCTAGTATTCGTTTAGCGGCAGGAGATCCGCATTGCATTGCATTGTGCCTCGGATTGTTTTCACTCGTGCGGATCATAAGCGGCCATTATGGAAAATTATACTCCGCCATTATGCCATTGTTACCAAATGATCATAAATGGCCATTGATTATAATAATAATAATAATAAAAATAACAATAATGCACTTGATAAAGCGCCCTCAGAGAACTCAATCTCTCTCTAGGCGCTTTACATTTGCTGCAAAGGGAATGTTCCGGCTTGAATGGCGGCAAAATTTCTCAAATGAATGATGACGAAACCAACTTAATAGTTGTGCGCAAGCGTGTGGCTACTCAGAAATTGTAAAGACTAAAGCCTCAAAGCAGTTGCTACTGATTTTTTCCGAGTTGGCGAAACCTGTAGGATTAAAGCTAGCCTGGCGTTCTACACTATCCTCCCAACATTAAAGTACGCAGAGATGACTCATACGGACGAAGAAAAGGGTGTGAAGGATACGTGGTTTATCGCTTCTTTTTTAAGTCGCGTCATGTCAATGAATGTCGCGACATCAGTCGGTTTCGAGTTCCAGGCTTTTGCAGTGTGTTTGAAATGAAGGCGCAGTCTTCATTAGGTTGAAGTTGATTTTACAAGCACAGCCACGCAAGTCGACTCGGATGAGCGGCTTGTAAGATGGGGAGCTTGACTAATAAGCATTTCAGATACATAAGTCGGAGTAAGAGCATTGATAGCCCTTGGAGTCAAAGACACTACCTCGACACGTTGTCCGATGCGGTGCCAGTTTAGGTCGGTGAGAAGCGGTGTAATGTTTTAATTGCTACGTTCACGATGGGTCAGCTTTACCGAAGAGTCTTCCGCCAACCTGCAAGCGTTGTTATGCTCAGGTATGAAGGCCTTCTCATGTTGTGTGTGCCTCTTCGCTAAGACGGAAGGCACTTACTTCAAAGGAGGCGATGCTGGCAGTGCATACTGTGCACGAGTCTGACTCGTGTGCAACTCTCATCTAGAACTTTCTATTCTCGATCTAGACGCTGGTGCAGCTAGAGTCTACCGCTCTGTCGCCAGCTGCGGTGACTGGCTTATTTATTAAACCTCGGCAGGAAAATCAGCCAGCTTACAACATTTTAGTGACATTGTTAACGTCTTTCGAGTAATAATCATTAGTAGTAGGATAAGTCCTAGCCCATGACATGGATTCGATGCAAAGGAGGCAATATTAAGCGACGATTGGTCTGCTGTACTCCTTTCCCGTCGGTTGACACTCGTAGCCCCTTCGCGTTGAGGAACTTGCAGCTGCAAAGCACGAGGGGAAACGCGCCTGTCAGAGCTAGCACCTGTTGGAAGTTCGGCGTTCGGCGCGCTAAATACGTCAGTTCAGAAGCCGCCACACCGCTTTCGTAGCAGCGCCCTGCGTCGCGCAGGCGCCGCTTGCCGGCGATCCGGCGAGAGTCGGCCAGAGTCGGCGAGAGAGTCGGCCAGAGTCGGCGAGAGAGTCGGCCAGAGTCGGCGAGAGAGTCGGCGAGAGATGGCGGGCCAGCACATGCTCGCATGCTCGGGTTCCGGTCAGGACGCGGCAGCGCGAGCTGCTCCGGCGGGCCACATCGCAACGAGCCAACGTCACAAACGGCTCCTCTCACTCAGGTCGTTCGCCACAAGCGCCAGTTATCTCCCGGCGCGTATCAAAAAGACGGCGAAGGCGAAGCTGGCGCGTCTTCAAGCACGGCTGAGAAGTCGCAGATGCTGCTTCGACGAGAGCAGGGACGCTGGCAACACTCATGGCGAAATTTGAGAGTGTCATTTCTTAACGCAGCAAGTTATTGTCGATAAAGTAGGACGGTACACATTCCGTAATCGCAGAGAGACGCGAGCGTGCAGCAGCAGCGGGTGTGCGTACAAATTTGGCCCATGGTTGGGGCGCTCGCCTTGGACGACCTTGGACGCCTGGATTGAGATTAATTATAATAATAACAAATCATTTGATTAGCATCCTCGGAGAAATGAATCTTTCTCTCTCTTTCTCTCTCTCTCTCTCTCTCTCTCTCTCTCTCTCTCTGGGCAATTTGCAAATGGTACGTATAAAGCAATCCAAAATGTTTGGCGGTAACATGCGCAAATCGCAGACCAAGTTTAAGCAGATACATCCACACAAAGGACGAATTACAAAGACCCATCCAATGCTGTAATAAAAATTTGCGTTTCAAGTTTCCTTTTAAATATCGCGTAAGTTATAATGATATAATAATAATGCACTCGATATAGCGCCCTCAGAGAACTCAATCTCTTTCTTGGCATTTCACATTTGTTGCAAAGGAAGCACGATCGAAGTGTTAGTGGTAGCATGCTCAATACATAATAGGAATAGCATGGTTAGGGGTGACATGCACAGCATCAACAGCATGGTTTGTTACAGCATGCACAGTGCCAGCACGCAAAAGCACATAAAGGACGAATCTCATCGACTCACTAAGTGCTGCAATAAATAGATGCACTTTAGTTTCCTTTTAAATGTGGACAAGTCAAGAGATGTCGTGATGCATGTCGTGAGTGAGTTCAAGGCTTTGGTAGCATGCGAAATAAAGGCACGGTCTCCAAGGGAGGTGAGACTTGTACGAGGTATGGGTAAACAGTTAGATTCTAAAAAGCGGATGGTACGACGCTTAGCTTGGTGAACGAGTAGATCTGAGAGATAGGCTGGAGTCAAAGAATGAAGTGATCTAAAAGTGAGAGACAGAACTTTGTATTCGATACGTTGCTTGACTTGGAGCAAGTGAAGGTCGGCGAGAAGTGGTGTGATGTGGTAGTTGCGGCTCGCACGACAGACATGCCTAGCTACAAAGTTTTGCACCAGCTGTAAGCGCCTGAGTGTACAGGCCGGTAAACCAGCAAGCAGTGAGTTACAGAAGTTAATATGGGATGTCACAAATGGTTTGGTCTAGCGGTTAAGGTGCTCGCCCCGACCAAGGTCTGACTGAGGTCGTGGGCTCAAGCACCGAGGCATATGTGAAGCGCCTGAATAGAGATTAAGTTCTCTTGGGGCGCTATATAAATGAATTATATACATAGATAAATATCAGATGCATGGATCAATTTAGATGTGTTATCCCTATCTAAAAAAGCCCGAATTTTTTGCAATGCTATCTAACTGAAAATAGGCAGACTTTATTGCGAAGCTTATGCGGTCGTGCAGATTCGAGTTATTATGCGGCACTACACGGGTGGTCTATATTTTCCTCATATATTTGCACTCGGGCTCACAAAATCCTCGAAATATGGCCGCCGCTACTGTGGCTGTGAATTGGTTCGGGAAATAAGGTTTTCTACGAATCTAGGCATACTTAAGTCATGCCGAGCATATGAAAATGCATTAGTATAAATATATTAGTGTAAATTCATTAGTAAACTAGAAGATTATATACCAATCCAGGCAAATCTAAGTTACGCCGAACATCTGAAAATATGTTTTGATAAACCGGTAACACACACTATGCTGTCGATATGTGTGTGGTTTGTGAGACGTCATTAAATCAGGATTCCCTACGACCTCCCTGTGCTTTGATTCGCCCTGCACACAGAACGCTCGCATCGAACCAACGCCAACAATTTATTCTACTACTCACAGAGCAGAGGGAGCTTCGGAGCAGAGGCGACTTCACTCGCCCCTCTCTCCCACTCGAGTCTCATCTCCTCGACTCCGGCTGCGCCTTGGCCGACCCCGATGGTGAATCCACCATCTGTTCACCAGCGGGTTATCGGCCTGTGTCAACGCCTCATTAGAAGTGGGCCACAGCTGTGCACGGGCCGATGATGCTCCCAACAGCTGCTTAGGAAAGGAGCGGTACCAGCCCGCATGCAATCGAACTACACTCGCTTTTCTGGCCGACTATAGAGGCCACATGCGTCTGCTTTGTCTCTTCTGCTGCAGCACATTCCACAGAGCCTGAATTTTGCTGAAAAGAACGGTCGCTGATGTAGGCCGAGAATCCTGCCTCAACCGTCTATCAAAATCGCTCAATAGTCGTTTTATGGGGTTTCAAATCAGGCGACTGTCTGGGCTACTGCACCTACACCAACCATTGATTCTTCAAAAAGTACTTCAATCAAACTATTTTCTGGTGCGACAGATTGTATTTCAAAGCTCAAATACGCTGCTTGGGGTTTATAACTACTGGCTGCAAGATAACCATGCTATGCAAACTGATAGGCCTGTGAGGTACTTTTAAGTACTCTTATAAGCCCCAAATTAGAAGAAAAAAGGACAACTGACTAATGATTACTTTTTTGGTTCCTGTACGTTTTGATTCAACATCCGATAATAATCTGTAGTCGCAATCTGGTTGATATATAGCATTCCAAGGTTTCAGCATAGGATGTAAGCAAAAAATATAACTCATTTGTATAGCGTCCTAGAAGAACCTAATCTCTATTCAAGTGCTTCACATATGCCACGGGGCTCGAACCCACGATCTCGGCCGGACCTTGATCGGGGTGGGCACTTTAACCACTGGGCCAAACCAGCTCGGCAGTACCCATTTTGGAGAGCGCCCTTGATAGAGAACAGATTCTCTATCAAGTCACATTTCCAATCGCTGCGACAGAAAAACAATCGAGATTTAATGCCAAGCAATATACCATTATGAGGCAATGACGCAAGCGCACGCAAGAAGACGGTCACGACCGCTGGTTAGCAGGATTTCTGGCTAGTCGTGCACAGGTAAGCACTCAAATTGCATAAGATAAAATACAGGTTTAGTCTTGTGTTGTGAACAAATTATGTCAGTCAAGAACCTAAAAATGACTTGCAGTTTCTAAATACGCAAGCACACGAAGGATTGTTCACTCGGGCTTATAAAGAAAATGGATCATAAAAGCCTTCCATTGGCTAACTCTTAGCTCAGAATAAATAGCAAGAATAACGACAAATGCGGGTCGCGGCTGCAACAGTTAAGCCCTTGGACTGCAAAACCACTTGAAACCGTTAGAATCTATCGTATGTAAACTGCTTCGAAAGAGATTAAGTTCTCTGAGGGTGCTGTAAAAATGTACTATTGTATAATCACCATACCACCAGGACCAATCATAGACACACTTCTGAGGGCGTAGCACACCCACCTTCGGCCGGATGCTGACCTATTAGTGAAGTACATAAATTTTTATGTGTCTACGCCAGCTAAGAAATGAAAATATTAAAATATGATTTACTTAAATTATTTTTACATAAATTTTGCCTCCTGCGAAAGTATCGTATAAGTGCAAGCGGAACGCTCATTCTGCAATCCACCAGGCAACAGTCCTCTCGCAAACGACCTTCCGGTAGATGTGATCACGTGACATCTACGGTTTATGGCGGTCGTTTAGTCGCTCACGTGTGTTCCCGACCTATTCTCTCGGCAAAGCTAGTCATGGGTGCCTACTTGAGCTCCCCGAACACGGAGAAGGATTTGGAAGACAGCGACGCCCATAACACTGTCTACGGTGCAGCGTCTATGCAAGGCTGGAGAACCAGTCAGGAGGTTGGTAGTAGTTCCCACTTTTCATTCTTCTCCGAGCCCGCGAATTGATCGCGCGACCGAGTCCCCCGCGGCATCTCTATCCTCGGCGCGGCTGGAATTGATCCGAGTGGCTGCCAAGTTTCCGAGCGCTTCGCGTGGTGCTCTCGCCACTTAGTTTCGGCTTCAGGGGACGACGCTTTGGCGCGAAATGCTATGTCCTCAAGTCGGGCAGCCGAGCGGTGGCTCGGCGTTTGAATGAATGCTATCGTCGGGGCTCGCCGCTTTCGGGCAGCCCGTTCGAGTGCCGCTGAAACTTTTCTTTTTCTCAGGACGCTCACAATTGCTGCCCTGACTTCGATGCAAAGACAAAGACCACGCTGTTTGCTGTGTACGACGGCCACGGCGGTACGTTAGCCAGCCAGCCTCGTTTGAGCGCCCCGACTGTTAAGCTGCGTCGTGCATCCGCCAGACCAGACGACTCGCTACGCTGTCCGGCGCCATTTCGTATTTCAAGCTATCGCATGCTCCTGCTGGCGATCCTGACGAACTCTTTCGGCAAGGCTGTCTGTGCCCAGGCATTTTCTTTGATTATGCCCGAGGGGGCCTTAGCACGTGGTAGGCACGGAATTGCGTCAGGAATTCTGGGCTTTTGCCCATTTGACACTCCCTTCATCGAGTAGCCGACGGAAATCCCTGATCTTGGTGGCACGCGACATATGTCAATGTCATCGTAATGTCGTAGTAGTCTATTCGTCGTTTGTCATCTTGAATGTTTGTTTGCATGTGATTTGCACCCACAAATTGGCTTGGCCTCTTGGCAGTTCCACCTCGTCGTTATTATGCAGCCAGCAGGTGTCGTCGATGGTAGATGCTACAAGTATGTCTTAATGAGGAGTGGAAAAGTGTCTCTTGAGTGGCCACCTTGGCATAAGCCATACTGCCTATATTGTCTGGCCATTTATGGTTCTTTTGCTAACTATTTGCTGTCAGCCTCTGAAGTGCCTAATTAGCCTGCCATTAGGACTTCCTGCTGCCATGCTCGGTAGCAGCACGTGCTGCTGCTGGCTTGTTCAGCTGAGCAAGTACGTTAGCCGAGATTTTGAATTGTCATGTGCCTGACCAGGGCCATCTCTGTTACTGTTGCCGCACTTGTGCTTTTGGTGGGATTTTTGTCTAGATGTTGCATTGGGGTGCAGTATTTTATTGCTTCGTTTTGTTTGTGTGTTTGGTGGTGGCTGTATGTGAACATACACCAAGGCAGGGTTTATAAACACAGTGGAACTGATGGGACAGGCTGCAGATACCTGCCTTCACCTGCTAGATCTTTTTTGCACGCTCGATTTTTCTTGCAAGAAAGTGCATCGTCGGCTAGGAAACATTAGCGTTTGAGTTTCCCTGGTTAATACCTATTGAGGTATTTTCAGAGATCTGCTTCAGGGGAGGTGAATGGGTGTTGTGTTACCGGTCACCACCACCGTGCTCGAATCTGTTGCTGCTCGGCTTTAGCATTCATTCATTCGTTAGCATGCACCTGCTTGCTCAGCACAATGATGTTCTAACGCGAGGCACGTGGATGTACTATTTAGCCACGTGTGTGTCCGACTAGAAGACCTGTTTAAGAACTTGTTCCGGCACCAGTGGCCAGTGTTTTTGCCTATTTAGACACCGAGTGTGCCTATTGCGTGACCTCTGCCAGACCCGGTGCCTGCAAACTCGATCAGCTCTCGGTCTTGGCTTTTCACTGTGTCTGTCGTGTTTTGGTGGTGCCGTGGCAGGGTTAAGACCTCCCTGTCTTGGCTGAACAGCAGGCCTTTATTCTGCCACGGCTCTCTGTCTAGCTGTCATATTCATTTCTCTGCAGCAGCCATTCCAGGGAATGGGCTGCTGCCAGCCCTGCTTGCCAGCCACTGTCCTGTTTGGGGTAGTGGCTTTAAAGCTGGCACTCCAGCACAGCTACGGACTAAGTCTCGATCCTGACAGGGGCGGGCGGAGAAACTGCCTGGCTGTCGTCAGGCAGTCAGAGAGCCGAGGTTGTCTGCTCCGACTCCTCCCCCTGCTTGGGAGTCACAACTGACTGCGTGACTGTTCGAAGATGGCGCACAGCAATCGGCAGCACTGCCAGCAGCCGGTGTGCACTAGATGAAGTGGCACGTTAGGGTTGAGAGCCAGCTGTCGGCGGTGGGCGGGCTGCTCGGCTCGAAACCGAACAGTGCCTTCACGCTCGACAGCCAAGGCAGCTAAATGGCGGGAGGGGGGCCAGTGCTGTTCTTTAGCTTGGCTTGTGTGTAGCTGCTGCCACAGCTGCCAGCCTCCTCTCTCCCCTCCCCAATGTATCCGGAAATTGCACAAGCTTGTGAGAAGAGGCCACCAGACGGCACTTCAGGAGGAGCAAGCGTGGTAGAATGTTCCTGGCTCGAGTGCCGGCTGGTGCGGATTGCAGCTGCATGGGCTGCTGGCCAGTCTAGATCTTTGGGTGTCCTCTAGCTTGGGTCGTCTTACCAACGCGGTTCCTCTGCAGCAAGTGTAATGCGTCTAGAAAGAGATTTGAGTTCTTTGAAGGCACTTCAATTGTTGTTATTATTATTATTAAGTATGCCGTTGAGGCATGCTGATATTTCGTGCACCCGGGTTAATTGTCGTGGCTGGATTTTTGCGACCGTGTAGCAATGCTGCGACCTTGTGCTACAGCTTGCCGGCTTACTACTGGGAGGGGGAGCAGTATGGTCTTGCAGTCTGCTCGACATGTTCAGAGTGTTCCCTCAGAGAACCAGCTCTTGCTACTGCAGGCAGATGTCATTTGGCAAAGCCTGGCTGTTGTGACTTCGGACTAGAACGAGCCACTTGCAATGCTCGTAGATGTGCCGGCATAGATTAGCCAGCACTGGTGCACACACACACTCTCTCTCTCTCTCTCTCTCTCTCTCTCTCTCTCTCTCTCTCTCTCTCTCTCTCTCTCTCTCTCTCTCTCTCTCTCTCTCTCTCTCTCTCTCTCTCCCTCCCTCTCGGCTCTTACCGAGCACTTACATTCACTGCAACTACAGTGCTGTGCATGCGCATCCTGACTCTGTATCTGTCTGTGAGTGTGAGTGTGTGTGTGTGTGTGTGTGTGTGTGTGTGTGTGTGTGTGTGTGTGTGTGTGTGTGTGTGTGTGTGTGTGTGTGCACGCGTTCCTGACTCTGTATCTGTCTGTCTGTGAGTGTGTGTGCACGCGTGCGTCGGCCCCCTGTTCGGCTCTCTGCTTCGCTGTTTGTGTGCAGTAAGAATCGTGAAGCTGTCACATAAAATTTAAGGGTAAATATCGACAAATTGCTCAGAAGGTTGACCCAGCAGTTGAACAGGTTTTTAGAGTACCTTTCACGAGACTTATAGCCTCCATATAGAAATGGAGTGTGAAG
>WPIO01000036.1:3792500-3847500 GCA_009760855.2 Cristatella mucedo | reverse complement strand
AGTATTCTTGGGCATATAAGAAGTACTCAAGTACTATTGGGAGGAGGTTGAGTTGAAGTTGGATGATCTTGCTGGAGGATCGACTCTCTTCCTCTAAACCAAAGGTCGGCAAATGTTTGGGACTACAGGGCCATTTCAGGGGTTGAAAAAGGCACCCTAGGCCAGAAGAAACCACACCAACTCCGACGGCCAGTGGAGTCGACATGGCCAGACGAACATACTCAAGCTGCAATTATAGGGGCTTAGGGTTTGTCATCCCTCCTCGGTCAGGCGCCTGTGTTTCATGCAAACACTGACATCAGTTCTAAAAATAAATACTGTGGCCTCAGCTTGAGCTGCAGCCAGCAGTAAAGAACAAAACTGCTACAATGCAATTAGGCCGGGTCCAACAATAAGTAACTAGGAGACATTGGGCCGGACTGGATACTAACTAGGCTTTATCTGGCCTAAAGGCCGGAGTTTGCCGACCTCTGCTCTAGACTCTCGTGGCTAGTAGATGGCTGTTTTGAATCAGCTGCTTTGCTAGTGGATCGTTTGGGTTCAGTCGTTTTTGTTTTGATGAAATAAGAATCCAGCTTTGAGGTGCGCACACACTGTATATAACCACCTCCATCGATCCTCCTCCCTACCCCGTCGAAGGAGTTCTCTGCAAAGTGCTTAACATTGTTTTGCCATGCAACCGTGTGCATGCGCCTGCATTGTGGCATCGCCACCCGTTATAGTCACTGCTTGCTCTGGGGATTTGCTCTCCTGCTCAGGGGGTTAGTGGGGGCTTGCGTTTCTCAGAGGCCAGCCCGGCCGCTGACGTAGCGCAAACGAGCCGATGTGACCCGACGGCTCCTTCTCTGTCCGTCAGGTGACGAGATCGCGCAGCTAAGGCTGGAGGCCGTCATGCCCATATCGGAGCTCATGAAGCGCTACTCGCACGACAAGAAAGAAGCCGGAAGCAGCGGTGACGGCGCCGGAAAGAGTAAGAGGCGCTCTGCCCCCCCCCCCCCCCTGCACGCTTGCGATGAGGGAGCACCTCAGTCCTGGCGCTCTTCTGCTGCCCCCTCCCTGTCACGTGTGTGGCCGTTGCTCGAGCGGTGCGACGTCTGTCTGGCTTAGCAGCCCGTCGTCGCCGCACACTTGCACTCAACTTTGCAGAGCAAAAGGCGCAGCTGCTGTCGCCAGTGACCGGCGGCCGTGTGCCTAACGGGCATGGCGTTCTGGCCGGCAAGTTGGCCACCAGCTCCAGCAGCAGTGGCAGCAGCAGCCGGCAAGCGGAGACAGGCCGCGAGAGCGGCGACGCTGCAGGCATGCAGGAAGGAGAGGACGACGATGACGTGTACGTTGCTCGGCCCTGCCGTCGCCTCGCTGCGTCTGCTTTCTAGAATCGTGCTGTTTGTGCGTGCGCGCACGTGCCTGCTGCGAATGTGCGCGTCTGTTGCCTCGCCCAGTCGTCTTTCCTTTTCTGCCATCAAGGGAGCGTGTGCATGCGCGTATGTGCGCGATGGTTGCCACCAGCTTACTGCAGCACCCGCCCCAGTGCCTACCTGCCCCCCCCCCGTCGTCTCGGAGCCCACGTCGGTGTATAACCCTGCCTGCCGTCGAATCAGAATCCCGGCAGATTACTCTTGGTCTTCTGCCCAGAAGTAATGTGAAGAGAGAGAAAAACAAAATTCGCTGATTTAACAGCTACTGGGCCGCCATGGTAGCACAGGAGGTAGGGTGCTTGCTCTTCACGAACGAGGAGGTCGAGGGTTTGAATTCTGCATTCGGGCGATTCTTTATTCCCAACTGCAAGTGGTGGTGATTGCCGATAAGGCTCTTTTGCCCCCTGTACAAATGAGACTGTTAAATCGGCTAAGATTTTAAATCCCTTGCACTATCATGGCACTGGATCTTCGACTAGCAGCTTCACCCGAGCGGGCTTTCAGACCTTGAGGCAGACTTCTCTAAATAATCAAAGCCTGGTCGACTGAAGCTGCTAGTCGAAGATCCAGGGCCACGATAGCCCAGGCGATTTAAGAGAAGTCTGCCTCGGGGTCTGGGATCCACAAAGTAAAGAGAATTAACTTCTGTTGATCCTGTTGCAGGATGCCACCATCCAGCTTGGTGTGCATCAATGCGCTTGCCCTAATGTCTGTGTCTCAGTGTTCGTGCTGCTTAGTCATTGTACATGCGTGGCAGCATGTATTGCTGACGTTCGCACTAGAAAGGCAGCAAACATTCTCAACTTGGATGACGATAAAGCCTACCTATTAGTCATTCGCAAACCTAACATGTTACCCAGAAAAATTAAAAATCTAAACCCTTAAAATGGGCTTGGCCGGCATAACTCCTGTAGCATATGCATACAATCTGGGTGTCCTGCTCCAAAATAACCGTAGCTAGACGACCACGGCAGACTCCGCTGTTAAGTCTGCCTACTTTCAGCTACTTATCTTTTCAAACGCATGGGCATGCTTAGACAATGATACCACACCGAAGCTGGTCTGTACATTTGTGGCATCCTGTCTCGACTTCTGTAAGTAACTCACTGCTCGCAGGCATTACTACCTGTGCAAATAGAAGCTTACAGTTGGTGCAAAAGTCTACCGTTAGACTTGTCTGTCGTGAACTTTGTAATTGCCACATGGCACCTCACTTTTCACTGGCTCCTAATCAAGCAGCTGTGTCGACTGTATATAAGGTATTGTCTCACTTTTAGGTCCCTGCATTATCTTGCTCAAGCCACCCTATTCAGACTGCTGCGCAATCAGGCGAGGCACCATGCCACCTGTTCATATTCGGGTCATTTAGCTGTGCCTCGAACCAATGCTCAAATCTTTTTTTGAGACCGAATCACGACATTCCCATTTCCCGACTGACATAAAAAGCTAAAGACGCATACACCTGTTCCTGAATGCATTTGCTGGGTCCGCTTGAATTGCTCTCGGTGTGCTTATGCCTGCTGATGCTGTCACTGTAATTGCTAACCAATTGACATGCTTTCTTTCCAACATACGTAAAGTGCCTAGAAAGTGATTTAGTTCTCTTAGGGTGCTAGACAGTTTTCTTATTATTGTTATTAGTGTCATTGCACATTGTTATGCCTGTTATCCAGTCTCTATGAAGTGCTTACCAAGACGTCTAGTCTTCCACAAGCGCTAGGAAAATGATGTATTATTGCTGCATGATTTTTCCATTGCCCAAAGGTTCGCGAGAGGCAAAGCGCGCCACGGAGCCGCATCGGCTGCCGACGTGCACGAGCCGCCGGGGTCAGGCTCCTCATCTGGCAGCGGTGGAGGAGGTGACGGCGGTGGAGGAGGTGACGGCGGTGGTGCTGCCGAGAGACCGGCCGGCACTGCTCATTCCTCGCTTTTTGCATCTTCTTCTGGGCGAGGCGGGTCCTCGAGCGAAGCACCAGCCGCCACCACCGCTGCTGCAGAGGTCGACGACGCCGGCTGCAGCTCAAGCACTGCCGATGCGCCCGACGCAAGCGGCGCCGGCGCTTCTGTCGCGGGCCTGTGCGACAGCTCGTCGGAAGCGTCCGAGGCTCCTGCTTCCGGGCCGACGGCAATGTTGACGTCGAAAGCGGATGCCGAGAGCGGCAAGTCCGGCGACGGCTCGAGCGCAGACGAAGCCACCGTCTGCTCGTCGAGCAAGCGCCTTACCGACCTGGTGGAGCTGCCGCCCATGTGCTCTGCCGCCGACTCGGACAGCCTGCCCTCGTCGTCGGGTACGCGTGTGCTTGGCAAATCCGCTTGAGTTATTGTGCTCGAGAACTGTTCGTCTCTCTCACCTCTCTCGAACTGGCTCAATATCGGTGTTGGCCCCCACTGTACCGGCTATGTCATGCGGCTTGTTCGTCGTGTTGCTGATGCATTGAATCACCAGAAACCTGATGTGGTCTGCCACCGTGCAAGCAAATCAAGTGCCTTAGTTGTCACGCGTTTGTTTACCGTTTCCTTTGCTTTCGTGTGCACAGAGGGGCGCGCAGTGCATCTGCCATCCTGCCATTAGGTCTAAGCCACGCGGAAGATGCAGAGGGGCCATCCTGTTCGTCGAGCTCGAGCTACAAGCCACTCAAGGATGAAGGAGGCAGTGACGATAGCGAGAGTGACCGCGGCGAAGCTGGGGAGGAGGATGCCTGGAGTTCAAATGAGGATGATGACGACGATGATGATGACTGGTGAGCAGTCCCTGCATCAACTGTCACTGCTCTTGCTCATCTAGCTTTGCAAGAGTGCATGCTTTTTTATAAGAAAAACGTCACTTTTCTGACCTTGCAAGCTCTGATCGGCTCGGCGTGTTGCCTCTTCATCTTTCCTCGAAATGTATTTGCCCTTAATAGACCTTGGATTGAGCATATGAAACTTTTTTTTCTTATTGCACCAGTGATGATGACGACGATGCCGACGGGGATGGGGAAGGAGATGAAGATGATGCAGATGATGACGACGACAATGACGAAAATGAAGGAGCCACACTGCTGAGAAAGCACATGGCATTAGCACGAACACTTGGGGAAGATAATGAGGTGATATAGTGTGTGCCCATTGTTCCTGTCGGCTAGTGAATAGTGGGTATTGTCTGTTCTTGTTCTCCTGGTCTGCTACTTCTCGGGTGCTCTCATCCAGGAAATGTAGTTGATTCTGTTGGAAGTTACTTACAGTCGTTTAGTCTTCTTTTGTATGTTGTGGAGGCGAAGCTAAATCAGGGTGTGGTTACAGATGTGCTTGTCTTAGGGGTCTTGTGGCATACGTGTGTCATCGAGGATCGATGCATTGCAGACGCCGGGTGTCACGAGCTCGATATTTCTAGGAATCTCAACTGCCCGTATTCTGCATCTATGTTGCTGGCTCTGCTTCTGATCCTGGCATGTATAAAGAAAAGACATACATTGAACGCTGTTTAACAGTGTACTCTTTAATTGATTTCCTTTTGTCTTTTTCATTATGTCAAAACTTTATTTCTTGGCCACTTTTAGATCTAAGCCACGAGCTTTTTTCGCCTGCTTTGTGAACAAGAAACGTGATCCCGTGCATCTTTATGTCTTGCAGTGCACCCTGATGATCGTTATCAAACTGACATTCTATTGCCGTGATCAAATTCCTTTTCTCTTCCTTGCTATGCTACATTCATGCTTTTCTTCAGTTTTAAATCTCATAGTGGAGATTGGCAATCGTGTTCTGCACACTACAATCGAAGCCGATTGGGAATCCTGAGGCTCTCAGAAAGGCGTGGGTGAAGAATGTTTATGCATCTATTTCACTGTCCTGTTGACAATGGCTGAAATGTGTCCTACCCTTGACTACAGGAAATCCTTGTGTGCATTTTCTTTTTTGTGACGATTAACTCTTTGTGTGAGCAGCCACGTTATCGTCTTTATTGGTGTGCTGCTACAGGCTCCAGGTGCTGAAAGTGGCTGCACCGCTTGTGTTGCCCTGATTCGTGGTGGAAGTGACATATATGTCGCAAACGCTGGCGACTCCCGGTGTGTGTTGAGTTCTGCTGGTCGTGCCATCGACTTGTCATGCGATCACAAGCCCGACGATGCCCATGAGACTGCACGGATCAAGCGTGCAGGAGGACATATAACTCAGGACGGCAGGGTTAACGGAGGCTTGAACCTGTCGCGTGCCATCGGTGAGAGACAGCTTCCGAATGCCCTATCGCAAATGAACAGCAGTAGAACAAGCCACCTAGCGCTGTAGATTTTTCATTGCTGGTCACGTGGTTGCCGTGTTATGTGGCAAGTATTGCGGTGCCCATAGGTGACC
Source organism: Cristatella mucedo (assembly GCA_009760855.2). Classification (NCBI taxonomy): domain Eukaryota; kingdom Metazoa; phylum Bryozoa; class Phylactolaemata; family Cristatellidae; genus Cristatella; species Cristatella mucedo. Next base: position 3,841,753 of record WPIO01000036.1, on the reverse strand, counting down.
ATGCGTACAAGAGAAACAAGGACCTGAGTCTGGCCGAGCAGATGATTTCAGCCTCGCCCGATATCATGCACCACAAGATCACCGCCGACGACGAGTTTCTCATAATTGCTTGTGATGGAATATGGTGGGTACTCGGTGCTTGTGCCCATTCGCTGTGCTGCCTCGTCTGTTCATCCATGATTCACATTCCACTCCTGCAATTACTTACCGTGCCGCTTCGAAAGAAACCAGCGAGTGAAGCTGTCTTTCACTAATGTGAGGTGCCATATGGCTAGCTGTCCGTCCGGATATCTGCTGCTGTGTTTGGTCGGCAGCTGCTGCAGGCCTTCTAGTTTCTAGTCCGGCATGGCAGGTTAGAGCCGAACATCACGTCGCTGTGTGACTTAGGATGAAGTTCAGAAAACCGCGGAGAAAATTGGTAAAGAAATCGATTTTTATTTAGGGTGCCTTTCGCAAAACATGCTAGAAATGCAATGCAAAGTTTTGGTTGTGATTGAAATTTAAAATGTGAGCTCAGCTCTGCATGTGCATCAATTATCTAGTTCGTGTTTTGTGTGTTGGGGAATTATACTTGTAATATGGATGGATAAAGCAGAAAATCAAGGACACATGCAGGCATGTATAGCAATTTTTATCCAACCGAAATTAGAAGTGAACTGATTAGTCAATGCACAAGCACAGCAGAACTCACGTTCGAAATTCCGCATTGATCTGTGAAGTATTGTTTGAGTTATAGAATTTGGAAGGCGTGCTTAAAGGAAGCTGTTTGAAAGTCGTGTGCCTGTATCTCTACAAGCGGCAAGGATAAATCTCGATGTGCCAAGGTTCAACAAGTTAGGCACAGTTTTCATAAGATCCGGAGATCGGTACATACCAATTTCTGTCTGTTTTCTGCATTTCAGCCATAAGCATTCTCCCTAGCCCTGTCTCTCCTTGGGTGTTGTTGACACTAAATTGAGATGGCATCTCAGTTCTTGCAGGCTGTTTCAAGACTGCTGGAATATTGGAGACTATTTGGTGCACAGTGCTTTCTTCTGTTGGGCACGACATCTGTGGCCTCGACTTGCTTACGCCTCACGTTAGCCAGCCATAGCTAACAGTTGGTGACAAGTCATTAGCAAGTGAATCACCGTGAGGCGGCTCTCACGGGCTGCTTGTTTTTGCAGGTCGTGAGACTTTGGCCACGTGGCCACTTCCTTCGGCAAGCCATAGGCTACTCGTCTGTGGGTATTAGCCTTATGATTTTTGGTCCATGCTAGCTAGCCTCTAGTCCTGTGCCGAGGCCGAATGGACGCCTGTTACGTAGAAGCAAGTTGGATTCCTTTTTTCCTGGCGAACCCAAATTATCGCACGATCGTGCCTGTATTTACGGCGTGCAAATGGCCGTGAAACTAAGCCAACCATCGCGCTGCTTCTTACAGAGCCCTAAACATTTTGCCATGCTTCTAACTCGAAAGTGGAGGCACGCATCTCGTGGGTCCTCGTTGGTCTTTCTCTGTCTCTCACTCTGCCTTTGATGAGGCCCTGGATGTAATCGTGTGGCTGTAGTTAGCTTAACCTGCAACATGGGTCGGTTACAGCAAGCGATTCCAATTAGGGCAAGGGAGGGCTACAAGCTGGGTTATTTTGTGCTGTGCCTTTTGTTCGCGTTTTTTATCGCTTTCTCGCCTTCTGCTTACTGTAGGAACTCTATGTCGAGTCAGGAAGTGGTCAACTTTGTCCGTGAAAGGCTAGCGAGGCCCACGGCCATGAAGCTGTCGGAAATCTGCAGCGATGTGAGCCGAAGCTGCCTGCCCCTCCTTCACCTCGTCGACCCGGGCACTCTGCGCGAGCACCTTCTGTCGATGTCGTCGTGTGACGCTGCTGCCGCTCACTAGTCGCATGATTGTCGTCGCAATGTCGGCGCTCCGCTCTTTTTCCTGCAGCTGTTCGACGCGTGCCTCTCCGAGGACACTCTCGGTGACGGCACCGGGTGCGACAACATGACGTGCATCATCGTAAAGCTTCCTGGCGGCAGCGACCGGCAGCAGCAGCAGGCCGGCACTGCAGCCCCAAAGCGACGCGACAGCGAGCGGGCAGATGGTGACGACGGCGGCGGCAGGGAGGGCAAGAGGCCTCGAGTCGCCGACAACGGCTCGGGCTGCCCCGCGCCCCAGTGATGAGCGCTTGCTCGGTGGCGACAGGCCCGTCAAAAGGCTGCCGCCACGATCTCAGGGCGACGAACGAGGAGGGGCGGCAGAATGAGGAGGGCGGTGACGGCGCGAATGCAGTTGGAATCTCTGGTTCTCGCCGCCGGTCTCGTCGAGCGTGCAACGGCATTAGGGCACATGGTCGTCGTCGTCGTCTGCCGACTGCGAGTCGTTGCCCAGACGTCGGCCGCTCGTGGCTTTGCTGCGGCTTGGTGACTTTTCTTTCTTCATCGCCACCTCTGCCGGCTCCTCTCCCTTTCGGCCGCTCGTCACACTCCTCACTGTCAGCTTTTATCGGCACAATCGCCTCGGTGCGATCCGGACCACGTTTGCGCGTGGATTTGCGCGTGGATTTGCGAGCGTGGTCGCTGGCGGCAGCAGCTCCGGAGTCAATCGCGGGGCCATCATCTATCGTGACCTCGTGGGCTTTGTGCCCGGGCGATCGTTCAGCCAGTCAGCCAGCGTAGATGCTCCGATTGGCCGCATTCGATTGCACCGCTGCGCCGGCTTGCATCGTGTGCGCACGCTTCTTTTTTGTCGGTGGGGCTAGTGTCCCCTAGCCGGATTTTGCGACGGCTGGTCGTTGAACGCGTGGCAACTGCTGCTTGGTCGGAAGGGGCGTGCAGTGCTGCTGGCTGAGTGTGCACGCCGGCTGGCTGCATGCAGTACATATGTACATTCATCTTCTTTGTAAATTTAGAAGTTGTAGTTGTAATCTTTTACCGTGTCGATCTCGATCTTGGTTTAGTTGCCGTTCATGTTTTCATTGCTTCTGATTGTGTGCATCTGTGATTCTGATTGTGTTAACGATGGTTGGCTTCTGCAGCTAAAGCTGAGTTTACACAGGTGAGCCCAACCTCCGTCTTCTTTTTGTAGGAATTTACGCGGTCTGTCTTCCTCCAAGTCATGGGGCCCTACTCATTCCACCCCCTGATGTGCATGGGGAAAATGCTGTTAGGGAGGTAGGAAATGGCCCTCCTCGACGTACCTCCCAGTTAACTTTATCCTCCACGATTGCTTGTATGGCCCCTCCCAATTCGATTCTTGTGTGACCAGCTCATAGATTCCCATAAACAGGGCCTCTATTAGAATGTTTCATTGATTTCGCCGGTTTAGTCTTATTGTCATGTTTTTTTCAAAGCAAAGAAGGCATGCCCTTGACGGCTCCTGTGATTCATTGTTTGCTCAATCTTGCCTGAGTCTGACAAAGAAGTAGAGCCACTTTTGGCTGCCCTAGGTATTGGTGATGTGTACATCGAAGACTAAGGTAGGCAGGTAGCATTTAGGTAGCAAGACTCACCGTGTAAACCTGGCTTTAGAAAGGCTGCTGACCTGCCTGCCCCAAGGTTGGGCGGCACCCTCTCACTCGGACAGGCTGCTGCAGCTGTGGTAGTTATGGTATGATTACTTGGTCTGCTAATTGGTTTTCTTAACACTAGGCTTGCACGTGCCCCTTGCACATTCACTTGCTGTTTACCTATACTTCGTGCAAACCTCAAATCCTTGGGAGACCGTGCCTTTAGTTCATATGCTCTTAAAGCCTGGAACTTACTCCCGACCAGCGTCACGACATCCCCTGACATGACCACATAAAAAGAAATTTAAAACACCTATTTATGACAGCATTTGGTGGGTTCCTGTTATTCGTCCTTTATGTGCTTATGCGTGCTGACACTAATGCATGCTGCAACTAACCACACTTGCATGCTGACCCTGTGCATGTCACCCCTAGCCATGTTATTCATTAATGTTTACCAAGAATGCTGCCACTCACCATTCGCTCGTGCTTCCTTTGCAGCACCTAGAAAAAGATTTGAGTTCTCTGAAAGTACCTTATCAAGTGCATTATTATTATTTTTACTAGCTGTCTGCCTGTGTAGTCAACTAAAAAAGGGGGCATTTCTGATGTGGGATCTCAACTGCATGAATTCGTAGTGCTTCTAGGTTTTTTAAATCGCCGAAAGGTAGACGAGTGTAATATGAAGCCTTGCTTACCGTGCGTGCATCTGTCACGTTAATTTTTTCTTTAGAATGACACTTGTATTGCACCTTTGAAGTTTTGAGCCATAAGCAGCTATAGCAGATTATCCTAGGCGAATATGAGCGGCATTTTGGTAAGTCAAGTTCGGAGGCTAGTAACAATGTTAACCAATATACACTGTACGTTTACACTACGGTAATCATTGTTGCATTTGGCGATGGGAAGATGCGGACGAGAGTAGCAGACAAGGACGTTAGCCTGGTGATTTGGGCCAAAATCTTGAAAGCAATCTGGTAGTTTGCTTGTTGAGTAACGTCCAGCAACTGATATCATCACTGCGCTGTTGTTGCTTATATCCGAGGCTCTGAGCCAAACTGCACAGACGGACGTGCTGTCAGTCACTGTCGATTTTTCTGTTAGGACCACGACAAGCCAATCAGGCCGGCCGTTGGGACTGACTGTAAGTAACGGTCGCCCGTGGTTTCTCTACTAGCTAATAACGAGACGATTCGCTGCCTGTGAAAAAAGCAGGCATCGATGCAATCTGGAGCACTCGATCTGAGGCGGCCCAGTTCTCCTTCGCGGCAGACCCTGCTGCTCAGTTACAGATGTGAGCTGCGCTCTACGTGACGCCTGAGAAGTGAACATTTGAATCCTCGTGCATTAAAACCGGCGAAGCGTTGGACTCATCTTGGCCGCCCCGTTCCGCCCTCCCCCCCCCCCCCCCGCCGGCCGCAGCTGAACCGCCGGAAGTTACGGTTAGTATACACTTCCGGTCGTCCGTTAATCCCTTGCTTTCGCCGTCAGTGGTCAGATGAGTGCTCGGATCGACAATTCAAGTATATCTGTTAGTTTAATTTTAATAAACAATATATTGTATTTCTCACTGGCTTCTCACCAGACTCGTGTGACGTGCAGACAAGGCTGCCGGCTGCCTCATTTCATACGCGTTGCTTGGCATCGGGCGTCCTCGAAGCCGGGATAGCTGCAGGTACTCCCGCACTACCGCGCCAAGCTACAATGTCTCGCATATCGTCTACCTTCAAAAAAACCGGAACGCTCAAGTCTTCCTCAAAGTCTTTGGGAGGTTTGTAAGGCTTTTGCGCGTCGTTTGCTTATTGCAGCGGCAAAGGCCTCTTAACCTGCATTGAGAACTGATCGGTACGCGATCGCGGGAGCGGCGGCCGGGAATATGTCCATCAGTAGAGAAATATCGCGGGCGCTACATACGCAAGACCCTCAGACATTGCACTGGACTAGCAGCCTGCGTTCGCCGAGGGCCGACACGGGCCGGTCGAGGAGCAGTAGGTCCAGGGCAAGGAGCAGATCAGGTTCGTAGGCAGTTGCCGGTGGCACTGTCTCGCTTCCGGCAGAACACCGCCCGCTCGGGACGCTTCGATGTAGACCTGCGGAAGCTTTCGCCTCCGCAGTATTGCTGCAGGCGTTGAAGCGGCTTCGGCGAGCACTCTCTAGCGAGCCGCGTGAGGCCTCTGGCTGGCGCTGTCACGCTGCCGAGCTGACCACAGGCGGTACGGCTGACTACTCTTTCAGGCACGTATCTCACCGATGTCGGAAGGAGCCCATCGCCGACGCTCAGAAGGAGCGGCAGCATCAGCAGCCTCAGAGGCAGCGGAGGGTAAGCCGATGAGTCCATAGCCGCCGAGCTCGCTATGGCGATGGCTAGCACGTCCGCCGAGCACGATTGGCTGGGTCGCACGATTGCTTGCCGCTCGGCAACTGTTGCCCGCCCTCTTTCTGGCCTACAGCTGTGCAGCCGACAGCGATGCCTGCGAGATTGTTTGGTCAAACTGGTCCTCTGACCGATTGTCGTCTGGATTTTCTCGGCAGATGACCTGTCGTTCCGTCTAAGATCTTGGACCGAAGATATCTAACTTGGCTCAATATAATAGAAATAATAGAAAATTATAACGTAAAATATCAAAGATGAGTCTCGGTCGGCCTTCCAAAAGATCTCTCACGTTCGGCCGCTATTGACCGCGATATGAATCCATTGCTCCATTTCGGCTCCCTCGAAGCTGCTTCCAGCGATTGGTGGCTTCTTTCTGGCCATTTTTGCGACATATATATTATATTATATTATATATATATATATATTTACTTATTTATTTATATTACATATAAATGTATATACATATTGATTTATATATATATTTGTAGCCAAATTTACTGCAAGTATCAGTGACAGGTAAACGATAGCTATAAATGAGATGCAGACGCTAATAAGGATCAGTGGTTGCATCAGCATTAGTCTCTTTATTCCTTCGATAGATGACTACTTTTTTGTTTGCTCAAATGTAATGTAATGAAATTTATCTCCGTCTGTAATGCCACAACAACTATTTGGACGTTACACGTGAGATTTTTCTATGGCGAACTCGAAGCCCGAGCGGCTTTCGGGTACGCATTCTGTAGCGAGCAGACTTCATCTCACGCAGCAAGGAGAAAGTGAGAAGCACAGCTGAGCCAGGAGGGCAATTGAGATAGTGAGTAGTAGGGAAGTAGCAGCTCAGGACGGCTGGAAATTGTGCACCACAATCGGCAGCAGGAGAGTATATGCCGTTTCGTAAGAATTTCGGAAGCAAGTTCCACAGTGTAGGATTTGCGGAGAAAAAGCTTCAGTCATAAATGATCTTTGAGCGGAGGAGTTTAAAAGGTTATTTATCGTCCATAAATGACCTGAGGGGGATGAGGAAGCTGAAACAAGAAGAGCATTTCAGCTAGATATGAAAGAGCCAAACCGTTGAGGGCCTTGTGGTTAGCTACTTGCTAATATGCTAGCCTTCGACGGCGCCGGTGCCACGGGCTCTCTTTCCTAGAAAAGATAATTACTGGATATTACCATACATTACCAGAATGCATTCGTCGAGCGAAGATTCGTCCGAAAGTTTCTGGATGTCCATCCACTCGACGCGGCCGTCGGCTCGGCCACTTGTTTGTGTAATCTGTCGATTGACTAAGAAAGGAACCGGCGAAACAGAGACATGCGGCCGCTTTTTAGGAAGGCGGCCACTGATGTTTCGTCTGTCGCTATTAATTTCATGCATTTTACCTCGATGAAATCTCTTGTAATTAGCAGCCATACTTTTGCAGTCGTGCGATTCCTCTTGACCTTCGCTGTGGCTTGGCTCCTGAATGTGCGAGTCTTCGGTCGGACTACCTCAACTGCTCTCCTGACTCTGCTATGCTTCCCACCCTCTCTTTGTTGCGTGAGACGAAGTCTGTTGGGTACCGAATGCTTACCGAAAGCCGCTTAGGCTGTGAGTTCGCTATACAAAACTCTCCTGCGTAACACCCACATGGTCTTTATGACTTTGTGGAATTACAGACGGAGATATATTACATTACATTACCTTCAGAGTTGTGACAAAGCCGATCGCCGTCCAAATCTCTACGCAGCGCGTCTCCTGGAGACGTGAATTTTTTGTCATTGGACAATGAAAAAATATCTCGCATTTCGTGAGCCCGTGGTTACACGACGCCTCCAGAGTCACGCCGTCCGTTTGGCACATTAATGTAGCACCGTAAGAGAACTTAATCTCTACTCAGGATCTTCACATATGCCACGGTGCTCTCTCCGACCAAGGACAAGGTGAATGTTTTTGATGATCTCGGTCATCAAATACATTCACCTTGTCCTTGGTCATCATTTCACCTTGTTCTTCATCATTGTTATTGCTGCGACGAAAGCACGGCTATTCGTTTTGAACTATCTTAGCCGCTTGACCGAAGATTCGGAGGACGAGATCCATCACTTTCTTCTGTATACTCAATCTCGCTTGACTCACATCCTCGAAGAAAAATTCGAATGCTGTGCATATGTTCAGACTTCCGGGAAAGTCGTAAGACTGCTTGTGATGGAACAGGCGACACTGGAGCCTGCGAGCCCTGGGCAGTGGCCCTGAGAGGGATCATCAGATGAGAGGGATCATCAGATGAGAGGGATCATCAGATGAGAGGGATCATCAGATGAGAGGGATCATCAGATGAGAGGGATCATCAGATGAGAGGGATCATCAGATGAGAGGGATCATCAGATGAGAGGGATCATCAGATGAGAGGGATCATCAGATGAGAGGGATCATCAGATGAGAGGGATCATCAGATGAGAGGGATCATCAGATGAGAGGGATCATCAGATGAGAGGGATCATCAGATGAGAGGGATCATCAGATGAGAGGGATCGGCCTAATCCGCCGTTTGCAAAAAAGCCGGCCGCAGCTCGAGGAAATCTAAGGAGCACGGGCGTGCCTTCAGCTGAAAAGTAAGTGACGCATAGTGAGCATAGGATGACAGGTGACAAAAGTCGGCGGCGCGGCGCTCGCTCCAGACGTGAGGTGCATACAAGCTGAAGGCGCGATCGCCAAAAGAATTTCGTCCGAGGACTGAGAGGCGAGACGACTGAGAGGCGAGCCGACCTAGCGGCGGTACGCGAGCGGCGAAATAGGGCCGGTGCTGGCGCAAGCAAGCGAAGCGACGTGTAAGCCGGCAAGATGAATGATCTCTCAGTCGATTTGATGCTTGATGATGGTGAGCCGTGATGGCACACTAGGTAAGGCGGTTGCTTTCACGACCTCGGTCCCGAGGTCGTGGGTTCGATTCCTGCGGTGAGCGATTCCATATCGCCACTGCAAGCGGTGGTGATAGCCGTAAAGGCTCTTCTGTCGCTGTGCAAAAAGAGGCTTTTTAATCAGCTAGGTTTTATTTATTTATTTTTGAGGAGCCAGTGAAGCTCAGAAAGAACGCGTGCTGGAAATGAAGCAATGAAATGCGCCGGTCATCGATGATCAGCGAATGCGCTCAGTAGCTGCATGCGCGAGCGCATAACAGGGCGATTTACCTGAGCTGAAAAGATGCCGCGACAAGTATTCCGGTTTGTAAGCTTCTTTTTTGCTGTTGTCAAGTCAGGGCCATCAAGTCTAATGGCAGTCGGTAGTAAATTCTAGGCCCGTTGAGCACGTGGCCTGATGACGTAATCATTATGGGCTCGATTTATAGTTCTATTGATTCATGTATTTACATATGCAATCAGCCCTCGACTTGCTAAATAGATATGGACCGGATAACCTGTCTGAGTAGAATCATCTTAAGCCGAGAATGGCACACGATACGGTATAAGACGATACATTCTGACTGTCTGACATCAGACATCTCACTCCCTACTGTTTTCGGCGTTGTCAAATCTGCTGACCGAGGCGCGGATTTTGAAGGTTTTCGTGGCTGCATTTCGACTTCCGATTTCCTTTGCCTGACCTTAACCGAGCTTGTATCTCCGAATTTTCGCACGTCGTACCACCGAAGTCGGGCGCTGCTGTACTCGCATATTTCCAGAGATGCAGCTGCGGCGACCAAATCCCGCCGAGATATTTCGCTTGCGTTTCATACGCGCTCATGCAAAAGTGCGAATGCAGTTCGCACCGTCTCGCCAATGAAACCGGGGCGGGCCGCCTCGCCGGGTCCCGCCTATCGTCGAGCGTCGGCGGCGTGCTGCGACTCTCGCGCCCTTTGCTCTTTGCCAGGGCGCTGAACAAGAGCCTGACGGACCTGAGCGGCATCGAGAGCGACTACATCAAGAACCTGCAGCAGCAGGTCTACTTTCTCGAGCTCGAGGCCAACTACCTGCGCGAGCAGGCGCGCAAGGCCACCGACATGCACCCGCGCATGACGGCCGAGGCGGAGCGCATGCTCACCAAGCTTCGGGTGAGTGCGCCCCCGCCCGAGCCCGCCCGCGACGACGCCGCCGCCGCTACACGAGAGAGCTCTTTCCGGCGAAATCGCCTGCGGACGCCTCGCCGCTCGGCGGCGTTCGCAGAGGTTCTCTCGCGGCTGGCTTGCCGGTCGAGAGGCGGACCTCTGCCGAAGCGACGCAGCTGAGAGCCTGACCGCCCACCGGGCGGGGCGGGGGAGGGGGCGCAGCCGAGCTCAGCCGCCAGTTCTCGCTGAGTGACGACGAGCCGAGGGCGAAACGCATCGCATCGAGAAGACCGATCTTTCGAACGCTTTCTCGTCTCGTCGAGTGAAGAGCGCCCGAGTGGAGACTGCGAAGCGAGCGAGGCGTCTTTCAAGAGCCGGCGCTGCAACGCGACGGCGATGCGTCTTTTTCAGCAAATGCAATCCGACGTGGACGGCCTGACGATAGAGCTGAAGCGAAAAGAGGCCAACCTCGACATCGTGCACAACGAAAAGGATCGAGTCATATCCAAGCTCGAGGAAGAAGAGAGTACGAGCAGCCGACGCTGCGCACGGCCGGCCGCTCTTTCCTCGCGTCTTTCGCGCGAGTCCGTCCGTCGAACTGTGCGTCGAACCCGCTCGCTCGCGCCACCGGCTCCTCGCAGGTGCTCGAGCGCGCGAGAAGCGGATAATGACGGACGACATCATCCAGCTAAAGAAGGAGCGAGACCTGCTGTCGCTCGACGGCACGCGAAAGGACGCGCAGCTCGAGGCGTCGCGGGAGGAGCGAGAGAGACTGGCGGCGGTGCTGCGCTCAACCGAGCAGAAGTGCGACCTCCTGCGAAGCCAGGTACCCAGTTTCGTCGCATCACCACCGTCTCGTGAAAGTCACGATCCTCGACACGCTCGCGACCTTCGTGCGACCCTCTCAGGGAGGGCTGTGGCGGCGGCGGGGGGGGGGTGGTAGGACGAAAGGGTGGGAGGTGAGCCGTGATGGCACACTAGGTAAGGTGGTTGCTTTCACGACCTCGGTCCCGAGGTCGTGGGTTCGATTCCTGTGGTGGGCGATCCTTTATCGCCACTGCAAGCGGTGGTGATAGCCGTAAAGGCTCTTCTGTCGCTATACAAAAAGAGGTTGTTTAAGCATCTAGGATTTATTTGATTTATTGATGCTTAGGATTGGCATGAAAATGTGGTTAGTGGAAGCATGGACAGTGTCAGCACACATAAGCACACAAAGAACAAAAAATATGAGCCTCACTCTCTCTCTCTCTCTCTCTCTCTCTCTCTCTCTCTCTCTCTCTCTCTCTCTCTCTCTCTCTCTCTCTCTCTCTCTCTCTCTCTCTCTCTCTCTCTCTCTCTCTCTCTCTCTCTCTCTCTCTCTCTCTCTCTCTCTCTCTCTCTCTCTCTGTCTGGGTGGGAGGGGAGAATTGACGCAGGCCCTGAGTCGATTCGTTGAATCGCATCGTCCCGTGGTCCCGAACAGTGCAGCCAATTTCGCGTTCGCCCGCAGCCCGATTCTAATCGCAGCTCGGCGATCGACGTTCCAATAAGCCCGCCTGCGTCGACGGCGGTGGAGATGCTCGGTCACGCCCATTAGAGGGGCGGTTTGGAGGCAGCTTTGGAAAATGTGCAGCCAGGCTGAGCCCCATCGAGCATCGACCTCGACTTTGATCTTTGTCCAATCGTAGTGGAGGCGAAAGGACGCCTTCGCCGTCGGCCCCCCCCCCGCCAGGGTCAAGGTCAGCTCACTGGCTGCAGCCCGATCGCTGCTCATTCCTTCGCTGCTGAGTCTGGCGCAGTTCACGAAGAAGCCATTGGCCATTTTTAAGAGCGGGCCTTCGCAGCTGGGTAAGCTCGTTTGGCAACAGTTAGCAATTTACTTAGCGACGCGCTCACGCTACGCTCGAGCCGCCGGCGAGCAACCTCTTGAAAGGCGATACTCTCGAATATCGTCGCTCGCACGGCCGATGCCGCAACGATAGTGAAGCACTTGCCTCAAGCTTGATGCCCTGGTGGCGGGTTTCTTAGAATTGCCAGCGCCGAGGCCGATCTCTCGAGCGAGAGCCGGAGACTAAGCCGCATTCATCGCTAGGCCGCCCGCAACACGCAGTGGGGCTGTAGCTACACACAATGGCGGCTTTAGCTGCACGCAATGGCGGCTTTAGCTACACTTTAGCCACACGCTTCACTACAGCTTAGCTACCGCTACTTCGCTACCGCGGCAGTGGCGACCGTCCGACGCCATCGAACGGCAAGATTGCTCACTTCCGCAGCTGCTACTATTGGAAGTCTCTGCACACTAGGTAAGGCGGTTGCTTTTCACGACCTCGGTCCCGAGGTCAAGGGTTCGAATCCTGAGATAGGCGATCTTATGTTGCCACTGCAAGCGGCGGGGATAGCGGTCGAATCTCTTCTGTCGCTATACAAAAGGGGCTGTTAAATCAGTTAGTATTATCAGTCGCTAGACTCACCGAGCTACGAATGGTCGCGAGCGCTTTAATTATTTAATGAACGCGAACTTGTATTGCGCCTCGACACCCAACCACGAAGCGTGGGGTACTTTGCAATCATTTAGGCGCGAAGGCTCCGAGGTGAAAAACATATGCAAAATAGAAATCTAGCGCGAGAAAGTTCGATAAAGTCGTCGGCCAAAACGACGAAACGCTGGATCTTCCGAGCGCGTTTCAAAGCAGGCAGTCGCTGCTGAGCTTTTGACGAGCAAAGAGAGCGGAGCAGGTGCAGCTTCGCGGTTGCAGCTGGATCAGCGAACCGAGCAGCACAAGCTGACGCAGCTGTCGCTGGAGGAGAAGAGGTCGGAGCTGCTCAGCACCGAGACGCAGCTGCGCGACGTCGAAGAGCGATACATCACCGACGTGGCCATCCTGCGCGACAAGACTATAGTGGATCTGAAGGTAAGATACCGAGAGAGAGAGAGAGAGAGAGAGAGAGAGAGAGAGAGAGAGAGAGAGAGAGAGAGAGAGAGAGAGAGAGAGAGAGAGACAGACAGACAGACAGACAGACAGACAGACAGACAGGCAGGCAGGCAGGCAGGCAGGCAGAGAGACTCAGAGAGAGACGCGCTCCCGCCCTTGGGCGTCGAGCTCCCCTACGCTCGAGACTGTCGCGTCGTCGCTCTCGCTCTCGTTCGCCTCCCAGCGTGCAGCCACCAGCAGAGCTCGGGCGCGAAAATATTGCCTCGAGAGGGCGCTGGCTGGCAGCCATACCGGAAACACGAGGTGGATGTCGCGGTTCATGCACACCCGACATCTCTTCCGGTGGCCGATTTATGGCCACCGAGCGACGAGTCAGGGTTACTAAAGGCATTTAAAAATGAGTCGAGAGTAAAAAGGACGAAGCGTAAGTGTAAGCGTAAGCGTAAGTAAGGGTAAGCGAGTGAAAAAAGCGCCTGATGCTCCGTCTGAGCTGGCAACTCGAAGCGTGAGGTGCGCTGCGAGAGCCCACGAGTGGCCTAGGGCGACGAAGAAGATGAAGATCGTCCTTTTTGTTTTGCATGAGTTCATTCAGTTGAGACTCACTCTCCAGCGCCGGAGGCTGATGTCTTGCTACGTCTAAATACCAACACACTTGTGCAGACGTTAATGGTTTGCTTAAGGCCGTGTCACTTGGTGTGAAGATCTGTCTCTGTGGGGAAACACCAGTCGGTTACAAGGGGTTAGCATCAGAACACGACGTCGTGACAAAACGAAATAGGATTCGATTGCGAGCACTATGTAATGTAATGTCATGTATCTCCGTCTGTAAGTCGACAAAGTCATGAAGACTAGGTGAGTGTTACCCAGGAGAGTCTTGTATAGCTCACTCACAGCCTAAGCGGCTTTCGGTACGAATTCGGTAGCCAACAGACTTCGTCTCACGCAACAAGGAGAAAATGAGAAGCATAGCAGAGTCAGGAGAGCAGTTGAGGTAGTGAGTAGCATGGAAGTAGCCGCTCAGGACCACTGAAAATGGTGATCCATAGTCGGCAGTAGGAGAGTAATTGTCGTTGTGTTGTCGTTGTCGTAGTAGGAGAGTAATTGTCGTTGCAGGTTCTAGACTGTGGAAGCGAGTTCCACAGTGTAGAACCTGCAGAGCTAAAGCTTCTGTCGCCATCGGTCTTTAAGCGAAGGAATGGAGCAACTAAGTTATTGTCCATACAGGACCTGTGGGCGCAAACAGGCTGAAACTGGTGCAGCAGTTCAGCTAGGTACGAAGGAGCCAATCCGTAGCGGGCCTAGACGAATGTTACCTGCTCTTGGGCGAAGGGTCTTGAACCGGATTTTGGAGAGAGAAAGAGAGAGAGAGAGAGAGAGAGAGAGAGGGAGAGAGAGGGGAGGGAAGAGAGACGGAGAGAGTAGCGTTTATATGTCGTAATGCGTCTCCTTCTTGCTCCTACCGTGGATTGCGAAGGCAAGATCAAAAATAGCAAGAGACAGGGTTCTTTCGCCTAGCGCTGCAGGCGTTTCAGCATTTGTGTGCATGTCGGACAGTGGCCGACGCTTTGCGATCTTCGCACGGCGGAGCCCGACAAATTACGTCCGCCGCTCCAGGACGAGATACGCTTGCTGAGGCACCAGCTCAAGGAGACGGAGCTGCGAGCGAGCGAGGACAGAATCCTGCGCAACAAAACGCAGGACGAGAGCCAGCACCTAGTCAAGGAAAACGCGCTGCTCAATCAGCAGATCCTTGACCTCAGCAGGCAGCTGGACAGGGTAGGTTGGCGGGGTAATTTGGTTCCTTTCTCTCCGCCCTCCGCTATTTCGTCTACTCAGTCGATCCTAACCTCTCTCCTCCTCCTCTCGTCTCTCATATTCTCTGTTCTTCTCGTATTCTCTCTTCTTCTCTCCGCTCTCTTTCCCTCGTGTCGTCTCCTCCTTCTGCTCTGCTTTCCTCTCCTCCCTCTGCTCTGCTTTCCTCTCCTCCCTCAGCTCTGCTTTCCTCTCCTCCATCTGCTCTGCTTTCTTCTCCTCCCTCTGCTCTGTTTTCCTCTCCTCCGTCTGCTCTGCTTTCTTCTGCCCTGCTCTGCTTTCTTCTCCCCTGCACTGCTTTCCTCTCCTCCGTCTGCTCTGCTTTCTTCTGCCCTGCTCTGCTTTCTTCTCCCCTGCACTGCTTTCCTCTCCTCCGTCTGCTCTGCTTTCTTCTGCCCTGCTCTGCTTTCTTCTCCCCTGCACTGCTTTCCTCTCCTCCGTCTGCTCTGCTTTCTTCTGCCCTGCTCTGCTTTCTTCTCCCCTGCACTGCTTTCCTCTCCTCCCTCTGCTCTGCTTTCCTCTCCTCCGTCTGCTCTGCTTTCTTCTGCCCTGCTCTGCTTTCTTCTCCCCTGCACTGCTTTCCTCTCCTCCCTCTGCTCTGCTTTCCTCTCCTCCGTCTGCTCTGCTTTCTTCTGCCCTGCTCTGCTTTCCTCTCCTCCGTCTGCTCTGCTTTCTTCTGCCCTGCTCTGCTTTCCTCTCCCCTCTTCTCTGCTTTCCTCTCCTCCCTCTGCTCTGCTTTCCTCTCCTCCGTCTGCTCTGCTTTCTTCTGCCCTGCTCTGCTTTCCTCTCCTCCGTCTGCTCTGCTTTCTTCTGCCCTGCTCTGCTTTCCTCTCCCCTCTTCTCTGCTTTCCTCTCCTCCTCCTGCTCTGCTTTTCTCTCCTTCCTCTTCACTGCTTTCTTTTATTCTATTCATGCCCATTGCTCGCCTCACTTTCTTTTTCTTTCCCTCTCCTTCCTTGTCCTCTCCTTTTCTCTCATACTTTCGCTTCTCTCTTTGTCACGACTTATAGAAGGTTAACCATGACTTTGAGCTGACTATGTATTGAGTTCTGAGAAAGGGCTGCCAGTACCTCAGAGCCTCCTCTTTCGTGGCTTTTCGAAATGCAGCCGCAGCCGTGGCTACGGATCGGTGCGCTCCACCCGGTTTAGTTTTTCCGTCGCCAGGAGACGGAGCTGCGGGAAGCGACGGAGACGCGCCGCTCGATGACACTCGGAGAGCTGGCGCGCATGAAAGAAAAAGAGAAGACGCTCGAGTTCGACTTGAGGAAAACGAGCGACACCCTGCGTCAGGAGCAGGACCGCGCTCAGCGATTCATGACTCAGGTGAGCGCTCTCAGCCTCCGGACGCGGCTGTGAGCTCCTTGAGACGCGAGCGCTCGCTCTCGCTAGAGTCAGCCTTTCCTGGCTAAAGCTCACGAGCTGCTTCGAGCTAGAAATGCGAGCGGACGAGAGTACTTTCAGCCACTATTAAACCCTGCGGATATACTTTCTCGCCTTGGCAATAGCAGTCAGGTGCTTTTCGGTGTGACTCACTGAGTTATGCGCTTCAATCCCCGCCAAAAGACGCTCTTTTCTCTGGCTTTTGTGGATCCGCATATTAACGACGATTAAAAGAACGCCGGTAAATTGCATGTGAATACTAGACAGAGAGAGAGACAGACAGACAGACAGAGAGAGAGAGAGAGACAGAGAGAGACAGAGAGAGAGAGACAGACAGACAGACAGACAGACAGACAGAGAGACCTCAAACCGGTGAACTCCATAAAGGAAGTTGCCGCATTCGGAAAGCGGGAGCTAAACTTTCTTCTGATAAATATGCCCTAGGGCGTTCAGTGGATCACAATGTGACGTACGATTAAAAGAGTTAGCAAAGGGCAAAGTCACGACGAAAAAAAGTAAAGCCAGGGAGCAGATGAGCGGAAGCGGAAGTTGCGCTTTTTTTCTTTGCCTGTCGATTCGTCGATTGAGCCAGTGTAGGCAACTCGCTTCCGGATTTCGATCGAAGAAAGCTGTAGCTGCAAAGACTTTTTCTTTGGCCAAGTCGGCGCGAGGAGAACGGAGCTGTGCAATTGCATCCGGAGATTGCACAGCGGTGTGTCGCGAGCCGAACTAGTAGTGTGATGTCACTTGCTTGTCCAATTAGTGGCATGAGTTCACATAGCTGCACCTGTTTGCTGCTGTGACAAGATCGCCACATCCTCAGCGGTGAACTTCTTGACTTTTTCCACGGTTATGACTTAGGAGGAAGGACCTAAATACGTACAAGCACTCCTACAAGTACAAGGGGTGTGTTTGTTTAATTGTAAACAGCATAGCCTCTGCCTGTCCGAATCCACTTGTGGCTGCTGCGAATAAGTTGCTCGCTACTGGAGACTGCGGACGCCGAGACAGCATCTCTTGCAGGCGCTTTGCCGCTCATGCGTTTTTTCGGGTGCTGGATATGAATCCGATAAGTTTGGTAACCGTTGAATTTTGGTTCAATTCCTCGCCATAAGACGCTTTTTTCCTATTGCGATGAGAAAGCATTGACAATTCGGTGTATCGAACAGACTCGGCCGTCGGGGCAGAATCACTATTTTTGTACCGAGTTCCTTTATTTTCTATAACCTATAACCTAAGCCCTATAACCCCCAGCAAGAGACACTTACCCGCATTGCTTCTTCTCTTTAACCCGGAACCTTTCGACGCGCCCTAGATTTCGACCGCAGCGCCTCAGGCAGCCTAACCGAAGCTTCGAAGCCGACCCTTTCGCCGTCCAGCCCTGCTCGCATCGCACAGCATTCAATCGTCGTGGCTACATGCCCGTCGCGACGCCCAGTGCGGTTGCATTGGCGACGTCGCACCGTGCCCAAGGCAGTCGATGGCCCGAGCTGGCCAGCCACTTGCAAACAGCTCGCCCCTAGCTCCTCGGGCACTGGCGGCGCATGCTCGTGACCGCCACGCCTCCTGCACCTCGTCTCTTGTTCCAGCTGACAAAGCAGGAAGATCTGACAAAGTCAGTGGAGCTCGAAGCGGCTAGCGCTCGCAGTCGACTGGCCGAGGCGGAGGCGAAAAGCCTTAGCCTGGACGCTGACAATAGTGCCCTGCGGAGAGACAAGCAGATACTTGTCGACCACGTGTCGGATCTGCAGCGGAAGGTGCGCGACCCTCCGGGCGGCGGATCGCACCCGCAAGCGGGTCATCGTCGCCGCCCCGCCCGAGTCGTTGTGGCAGCCGCCGCCGCTCGCCGCCTCGCCGAAACTCGCCGTTGGAACCGTCTTCGGCAGCCTTTCCGGCCGTACCGATCCGTTCGTCCTCTCCGTCGTCGCTAAAGCGGAGGCTCGTATGAACGCCGCCGGCCGGCTCCTCGAACTTTACGACGCGTGCGATTCGTGCTCGACGACGCTTGTCTGCAGCAGCGGAAGCGAGATCGAACCTCCTCACTGTGCATCCTAGGCCCGCTGAGTTCGCGGCCCGCGCACTTCCTGTCGCAGCTTCGGCAGTAAGAACGGTTTTCGGGGGGGGAATCCCGGTCCGTCTAAGAGGGCAGCGGATTATTTTGACGAATGTATTTGACTATCAAGGTCGTTAGTTCTAGCCACGTGGCAAAAGTGAAGCGCACGAGTAGAGATTAAGCTCTCTTTATGGCGCTATACAAATGAATTGCATTTTCTATTTACCACGGCACGAACGGCGAGGCAGCAGCACGTTGCATGCCGCGCTCGCTCGGACCGCTAAGTATTGGCAGCAGCTGGGAGCTCGGATTGGGGCCCGAAGACGCGCGAGTGCGCGCGAGAGTGTCGAAGCCTCCTTCTCTCAAAGCCTCGATGAAGAGGCTTTGGGAAGCTGCACGCTCTTGCGTTAAGGTTTGGCGAAAGTTGCTCAGAGCGCTCGCCGCCCGTCACTCCAAATAAACAAATGGGTAAATTAATTTGCATGGCACTGTAATGGAACTTTGCTTCTATCCACGCGAGATTGCCTTAAAAGCCATTCCAATCGACCGCCGCTTGGCCGATTGATTAATAAGCGCCCGCATCCAATGCGTCATTCTAACGTCACTCCGGTGCTACGCGACGCCTCATTCCGAAGATTGACGCAAGCCACTCGTGGATGCGTAGCAGCGGCTCTACCGCCTTGATTGCCGCGTTTGTGCATCATCCTGAAGCATTCAGCTACCGTACTCGTATTTGGCTACCGTACTCTCCGTTCGCGCGGCGACTCCTTTCTGGTGTACTCATCCTTCTCCCGTGAATCCGTAGATAGCATACCTTCTTCAAGGTTACAGCGTGCATACTTCGACTATTTTCTCGGAGATTGCTGGCGGAGCTATTCGGTTTGAAGGCGGGCGAGCGACGGCGTCGGTTCCGGGGCCTGCTCCGAGGCGCCATCACCGATGGACCCCGACAATGTCGTAGCTAAATATCGGAGCTATAAATCTATTTGGCAACGGGCGACAAAGGGCATTAGGATGATGACGCCTGGGTGAATTTGCTGTGTGTGTGTGTGTGTGTGTGTGTATATGTGTGTGTGTGTGTGTTTATGTGTGTGTGTGTGTGTGTGTGTGTGTGTGTGTGTGTATGTGTGTGTGTGTGTGTGTGTGTGTGTGTGTGTGTATATGTGCGTGTGTGTGTGTGTGTGTATATATATATATGTGTGTGTGTGTGTGTGTGTGTGTGTGTGTGTGTGTGTGTATATATATATGTGTGTGTGTGTGTGTGTGTGTGTGTGTGTGTGTGTGTGTGTGTGTGTGTGTGTGTGAGCTGTTTCTCTAGACTCGGTGGCTACGTCAGACGAGCTGCTCACCATCATATTTACTCTTTTCACCAATTGACCGCTGACTCAGACACATCGCCGATGTCATGTAATGTACATACGTCGGGAAAGTCACAGTGAGTTTTTGCATTCTGCCCTAAAAGTCTAAGCGGCTTTCGGGACGCATTCGGTAGCCAACAGACTTTCTTCCATGCAAGAAAGAGAAAGTGAGAAGCATGGCTGATTCTGGAGGGCACTTGAGGGAGCGATTAGCATAGAAGTGGCATGTCAGGGCGGCTGCAAAGGGATCTGCCGAAGTCAGAACCATTTGAGTAGACGTCGTTGCATACGAATTGGGGTAGTCCACATTCGAGGACCTTGAGAGCAGGAGCATCTGTTGCTATCCGTCTTTGAGCGCAGGCAATGAAGACAGCGAATTCATCGTCCACAGAGAGAGTTTGAGGAGGCAGAAGCTGACTCTTGCAACGCGAGCTTTCGCGGAGCCAGCTCGCGTCCTTTTTCGCTCGAGTCGCGCTTCACTCGCTCGCCTCGCGTCGGAAAAATCGGCAGCCTTCGACGCGCCTACGTACGAGCGTCGGTGCCGAGAGAGCCGCATTATGACGTCATAACGACAGCCTCGCACTGATGCTCTCTGGCCGCTCGCTAGTCATCGGCTCCGCCACCGCCGCGGCACAGGGCTCGCCGAGCGGCCTTGACATGCATTCGAGCGCCGGCTCTCTCTGCGCCGTTGCAGCTGTCGCGGCGTGAGGAGGAAGTGCAGCAGGAGCGGCTGAAGGCACGCGTGCTCGACGCCGAGCTATCGGCCGTGGAGCGCGCCAAGGTGGCCGAGAGCGTCGCACACAGCCAGAAGTGGCACGAGTTCGAGTCGCTCGCGGACAGCATGAAGAGCATGTCGCGAAGCATGGCGCGCTCGACGAGTCCCGTCGGACGAAGCCCGCGCTCGACCACGAGGCTGCACTGATCGGTGGCGAGCGCCGTCACCGTCGCTCGACGCTCGCGAACGACACTCTCGGATGCGTCAACAGCGAGTCCCGCGCGCCGGCGGCCCGTGGGCTCGCCGAAAGGCGGTCTCGCACGGTTCGAGGGGAGAGAGCAGCGGCAGCATTAGCCAGTTAATGTTCGAACTTCGTTCGTAGACCTTCATCGGCCATTAAGTTTCTAATTTTAGGTTACTAGGTTAACGGCAGCAGCTAAGGAGCTTTAGTTCAACGGCGCCGCCGCTTCGCGAAGCACAGCGGGCGTCGTCGGCCATCCGCACGCTCTCGTTCACGCTCGCTCGTTCGTGCGAACCTGGCGGGCTTGCATTTATTCGCGGAGCATAGCGCCAGCACGTAGAAAAAAGCGAACGGCTTCGAGCGGTGGACTCGTCGTAAATCCTGCATCCGGCCGACCTCGAACGTTCGGCCTGGTTCGAGAACTAGCCGTCGCGCTCTAATTCAAGCAGACCTAAGCTATCGAGCCAGCCAGGTGACGATAGTGACGCGACGGCAATTGGTGTGGACTCGAGCCGTCGACGTGGATTAGTCGAGGATGCTTCGTCGGAGCTACGAAGGAGAATGATATTGAAGCAACGTGCGCGGCCGCCGCCGCCTCGAGCGACGGCGGCCGCGAAACTGCTGCTCGTCCGCGGCACTTACTTTGCTGCGCTGGTGACTAATCTGCAGCTTTCGCGCCCGCATCGCTTCCGGTCTGGTGGCGAGTGCTAAACGCTCAACCGACCGATTCACCGCTATGACCTCGCAGCAATCACCAATCGCCGCATTGGACTACTTTGCATCTCTTTCGTCCGATGCTCTGGCGTGGTTTCGCGTGTTCACAATCTTGCCTCGCGCCGCGTCTATAGCTTGCTGCACTTTCCTTGAGTGAAACAGCTTTGTTATTATTATAGAGGTGAAGCAGAGTGAAACGGCGTACATACTTTACCGGGTAGACGCTTACAAGCGGCGGATGATCGGCTTATTAAAAATGCGTTGTCGCACTCCACTAGCATCCGTATCCCAGCCAACCGCGATAGTCCACACGAGTTTTTCTCTCTGCTCTCGTTCTCTCTCTGCTCTCGCTCTCCCTCTCTCTCTCTCTCTGCTCTGCTATCGTTCTCTCTCTCTCCGTTCTCGTTCTCTCTCTCTCTCTGTTCTCGCTCTCTCTCTCTCTCTCTCCCTCTCTCTGCTCTCGTTCTCTCTCTCCCTCTCTCTCTCTCTCTCTCTCTCTCTCTCTCTCTCTCTCTCTCTGTCTCTCTCTCTGTTCTCTCTCTCTCTGTTCTCTCTCTCTCTCTCGTTCTCTCTCTCTCTCTCTCTCTCTCTCTCTCTCTCTCTCTCTCTCTCTCTCTCTCTCTCTCTCTCTCTCTCTCTCTCTCTCTCTCTCTGCTCTCGTTCTCTCTCTGTTCTCTCTCTCTCTCTCTCTCTCTCTCTCTCTCTCTCTCTCTCTCTCTCTCTCTCTCTCTCTCTCTCTCTGTGCTCTCGTTCTCTCTCTGCCTATCTTCACTTTCTCTTTTGCTTCACCTTTCTCTCTCTCTCTCTCCTTTTCGTGTCCACTTTTCCCTTCGAATCATCTCGTTATTCTCTCCGATCGCACTCTCACTCGCATTCTACTTTCGTGATTTTTAAATTTGATCTTGTCTACAAGTGTTCTCTGTATCCGTATTTGTATCCTTATTCTAATTTCTTCTCAAATTTGCCTCTATGTCATTCTTCTACGGATAATTTGAGCTAGTCGACAAATTTCGTCCACTATCGGTGCCGTTTGGCGAGCCTATTAATGTAATCCGCACGATGCCAGCCCGCCGGCGCAGGGATGCGTACCGCTTCCCTGAGCGAGTTTGGTGAGGTGCTAGCGTATTTTACTAAGAATTATCAGAGCGGAAAGCAGGCAATCTGGGCGGTAGGAGCATGTTGAACGCTCACCCATCTTTGTCTGCGAAGCGGAATGCCAGGATCAGTACGGCACACTAGTGTGCCGATTGTTTGTTCATGGCTCACTAGGTAAGGTGGTTGCTTTCACGACCTCGGTCCCGAGGTCGTGGGTTCGATTCCTGCGGTGGGCGATTCTTTATCGCCACTGCAAGCGGTGGTGATAGCCATAAAGATTTTTCTGTCGCTCTACAAAAAGAGGCTGTTTAATCAGCTAGGATTTATTTATTTAATGCGTCCATTTACCTTTTGCCATTATTAAACGATATCCTCATTGCCTTGGCGAGGTAGCAAAGCAACTTTCGGTTGCATCCGTCTCTCAACGAAAGTCCGCTTTTGCGGAGCGGCTGTGTAAGCCTCGAATGGGCACGGTCGATGTGGAATCGCTAGCATTACGTTAGAATTAGCTAATAGCATCGTAAATAATAAATAATTAGCATACGCTAGCATTAGCAGGATGAGCCCCTCGAGCAAAGCGTTCGTACTGCTGCACCCTCGGTCAGCTCACGGCGGCCTACGTTGAGCTTCCGCTTCGTAGTTTTGCAAAGAGGAAAAGCCAAAATACTACACGGTAATGTAGTGATGACAACAATTGCACTGTGCCATGAAATATGTGAGCCAATAAAGCGCGACAGTGTAACGACAAAAGGCTCACCGGTGCTGTAGCAAAGTAAATTAAGCCTTTGGCTCCTGACAAAAAGCACGGGTAGTGCCCACTGTAAGCCGTGGCCATACACAAACGCTAGTGTATTATCGCGCTGCAGTTACCTTGGAAGAATGGCTGTGCGTACCTCAGCACGCCTATATTGTGGAAAGTGAAGAGATGCCACGTCGAGTAGTCACGTCGGTAATCGCGGCCTAGCACCGTCGCAGCTACGCTCACCCGTCTCTTACAAGCTGTAGCTCCTTCAAGGCGAAAAATGAAGCTCTCGCAGCCTTCCGATGGATGCGGCGAGCATTTAGCTTAAAACCTTCAGCATGTGTCTCAAGATAAGGCGTAACGAGAAATGCACACGCTCCAGATAAACAAAAAAACATCCATGCAGCCAGTCATCCTTTACAGCCGAAAGCAATGGAAGATGTCAAGCGTATATATATATATATATATATATATATATATATATATATATATATATATATATATATATATATATATATATATATATATATATATATATATATTTGATCAAATATTTGATATATATATCAAATATATTTGATATATATATCAAAATATATAAAATATATAAATATATAAAATATATAGATATCAAATATATATATATATATATATATTTGATATATATATATCAAATATATTTGATATATATATATATATGAGTTACTAAGAGTAATATGAATAATTAAGTAATTGCTCTTGAGCTGCCGGCGGACAATTGACGGCACGCGGACAAAAGGCAAGCATACAGTGTAGACTAATCTCTACCATCCGCCAGTTTGACCCCCAGAAACTGATGGATGGATGACGGGCAGTTCTGAGGCGGCTTAAGCAGGTCAACTGTGCGTGGGCCAAGCGTCGCCTCCAGCATTAAAAAGGTGGTAGAACCAAATCTCCTTCTATACATATGCTGGAAATTACGCATATCGATTTATTAGTTACATCACGAACAGTTTAATCCAGCGGAAGTGCTCAAAGAACAGTACACGTGGACTGAGCAAAATTCTGTGAACGAATTTTAGCTTATTTATTTAAATGTCTCCTTCAAGTCAGGGAAAATTTTGATGTCAGTCGATAATGAGCTCCGGGGTTTTGGAGCTTAAAATAAAAATACTAGATTATTTAACAGCCTCTTTTGTATAACGACAGAAGAGCCTTTACTGCTATAACCACCGCTTGCAGCGGCGATAAAGAATCGCCCACCGAAGGATTCGAACCCACGACTACGAGACCGAGGTCGTGAAAAGCAACCGCCTTACCTAGTGTGCCATCACGGCTCACCACAGCATAGGAGCTGAAGGCATAGTCTCCAAATAGTTTGAGGTCCGTTCGAGGCGATAAACGTCACGAGTCAAATGAAGAAATGGGCTATGAAAAATCTCACTGGAAAGTCTTTTAGACAGCCTGTAGCAATAGAATGACCGTAAACTAGAGTGCTAGAACCTTGAATTCAATGCGCTCCTTTATGAGAGCCAAGTCGGAGAGCAGTGGTGCAATGTGGAAGATGAGATGATCATGTTAGCAAGCGTGGCTGCAGTCTTTCGCTCCATCTGTAAGTGCCGTATGGAAGTCCCGGGTGGGAGAGCAGCAAGAATAAGTCCCGGAAGTCGCGACCGGATGTCACAAATGCATGGACTTGCAGAGCTGTGACTCTGCTAAGAACACCATGTAGCACGTTTCGAAATAATGGATATTTTAAGTATCAGTCGCAACGCAGAGAGGCACAAGCGTACCGCGCCAGCTGTGGCATGCGAATTTTTTGCTCGAATCCTAGAGTAAAACTGATTGCTAATTACATGACGTGGCCTTTAATCCCGCATAACCATAGATTACGACATAACCTGTTCCTATTCATTATACTTCAGGAACAGCGAATGATATCTACGCGATTATAATCTGGCTTATCTAGAATGCCAAAGTTGAAGTATCCTTATGAAAGCAAGCATAACTTTTGAAATTTTCCTAGATAAAACCTGGCAGACTCGGCAGTGGAGCTAACGTGGTCTTATAACGCATAATCATTTTGAAACAGTACACCTCGATTCCGTGCAGAGGCTGCAGGTTATGGCTTTTGAGCCAGGTATAGACTTCCCAGCTTAATAGTAGCAGTTATTATAATAATACAGTTGCGTAGCATCCTCAGAAAACTCAATCTCTTTTTAGGCACTGTAGATATGCTGCAAAGGAAGCATGACCGAATGGTCGGTGGTAGCACGCTCAATGACAACAAGCATAAAATGGTTAGAGGTGATATTTGCAGGGTCAGCAAGCACATATGGTTACTGGCAGCATGCACACTGTCAGCAAGCATAAGCAGACAAAGGACGAATCCCACTGACCCACTAAATGCTGTGATAAATAAATGCGTTCCAGCTTATTTGTAAATGACGTCAAGTTAGGGCATGTCGTGACGCCAATCGGAAGTAAGTTCCAGGCTTTGGAGCTAAAGGCTTGGTCTCCAAAGGATCTGAGGTTCGTACGAGTTTTAGGTAAACGATTAGATTCTGAAAAGCGGTGTGGGCGTAGATCTGATGGGTTGGCAGGAGCCAAAGACTCTGACTGACACTACGTTCGCCTATAAATACCCAAGTGCTTTATAAAAAAAATTATTCAACTTTAGCTGGCACGGTGTGCCACCGGCCCGATGGAGAATTCGTATCACGAATAGCGCCCGTCGCTACATGCCTCCATGTAAGAAGAGCTCCCTCGGCAACTGGTAGGCCGCAGCTGGATCGGCCGCAGGCGATGCCGCGCTTCCGCACCGACGGCGTAGTCATTGTCATGCCTTTCACGAGGTCAATCCAGGGCTCAAGAGCACAGCAGCCGTTTTTCTACAGCAAGCGACCGGAACTGCGAGAGGTCACCATAAGGTACAATTCTACTCCTGCGACCTTTAACCTCACTCCTTTCCGGACTGCCGTGGATGTGTATATCTATGTGCATGGTGGGCGGCTCTACGATGGTGAGCGGACGAACACTGTACCGATGGGGAATCTCAATAACATGAATCTCAAAAACATCTTTTATGTTTAAAAAGAATATTTTTTATCAAAGTGTATTGATATTTATTATATTCGTACTGGCATAAAGCCGCAGACTGCGAGTAACCCGGGACGCATGCGTACTCCCCGGTAGCCGTAGCAACGGTACGCTGATACGAGGCCATTTTGTAAACGGGCTGGTCTGCCGCATCGGTAGGCCCCCGATCCATGAGTATTGAACCACGCCCGACCGAACGTCGCGGTCGAGAAGCGGGTCGCTGAGAAAGGAACAATTTTGCGCCTGCAGAGACCCTCTCCCTCAAGATGTCGTCGGTGGCGGAGCTGGAGCTGGGCGACACGCGCGTGGAGTTCCTGGCCGACTACGTGCTCAAGACGATGAAGCTCAAGGGCGACAAGTGGCTAAAGATGTACAACGTTGAGGAAACGAAGCTCATGTTCTTTGAATTTTTCGAGAAGTCCGATCACATGTGCCTCATCGTCAGCTCTCCGGGCGGTGGCGCGCTGACCGTGTCGTACGAGTGGCCGACGAACGTCAAGAGCAAGAGCTGCTACTTCGTGCGCAAGTCCAAGGACCCGCTGACCAAGGACACGAACATGAGGACGGCCCTCTACTACGGCGACCTCTCCTACTCCCCACTGGACCAGCTGTCCGCGTTCGTCGACGAGGTGAGCACGCGCGCGCCCTTTGCGCCCCGTGACGGCGTCAGCGCGGAGCGGCAGGCGACCCGGGCGCGGTCGACGCAGGGCCGCCCGCAGCCGCAGAGCAGCGCGTCGGCCCGCCGCGTCGCGACGACGATGACTGGTCCTTCAGAATGAATCAAACGATCTGCCGCTGCGATATCCGTCGCTCGGACAAGCGGCAAGCTACGCCGCGAGCGAGCGCGCGCGTGCGACGCAAGCCAGCAGCGCGAACGGCGCTAGCCGCTCCGTGGCGGATCTGAGGAGAAGGAGGAGGCGCGCGCGCCCACCCGCCCGTCCGCTTTCCGTCACCCAAGCCCCGCGGCGACGGAGCGTCTTCGTTTCCACTACCGCCGCCGCCTTCGCCGCCGCCGCCGCCGCCTCTTCCTGCTTCGTTCGCGGGCGTCCCCGCGATTCTTCCTGTATGTGCTTGTGCGTGCTGACACCGAGCATGCTGCCACTAACCAAACTTGCATGCTGACCCTGTGCATGTCACCCTTAACTTTGCCATTTTTGTTTGTCATAGGGCATGCTGCCACTAACCATTTGATCGTGCTTTCTTTGCAGCAAATGTAAAGTGCCTAGAAAGAGACCGAGTTCTCCTAAAGCGCTATATCAAGTGAATCTCAGATTAACTATTATTAATATTATCATCTTGCAGATCGTCGTGCCGCTGCTGTCGAACGAGAAAAATCACGAGCAATGGCCGCAGGTCGTCTCGCAGGACGTGCAGAGGCACGTGCACACGCTCAAGTCGAACGTGTACGTCATCTCGGGCCAGGTCAAGGGCAAGACGCTGCTGCCGCTGCCCGTCGGAACCGAGAAGGCGAGCGAGAGCGCGCCGGCCGGCGACGCGGACGACAAGGGGTGAGCAGCTCTGGCAAGCAGCGCGTGCTCTGGCGGCGGCGAGACGAGCACCGCGATAATAAATAAATAAAAAAACAAGGCTCGCCCGCTGCCGCGTTTTCGCGACAGATGAGAGCGACGGGGGAGACAAATCACTCGCGGAATGATGCGAATGCGTGTTTCTTTCCTGGGTGCTCGCACTCGGTGAGACCGCGGTGGGCCGCGACCGTCCGACGGTCAAGCGGCGTAGAGCTAAACGCCGGCGAAGCCGTGGCTTTTGGAATAGACTACTCGCTTTCCGGCGGGTTCATCCGCTGGCTCGCTGGAGCAGATTCCTTTTAGGGAAAATGCGCTCCCTTTACTTCGCGCGCGTGTCCGAGAGATGCCGGTCGCTGCCGCAGCGGAGCGCTGGCGTTCTCTTCGTTTCGCGTATTTGTGGTCGCTGCTGGGTGAAGAACTTCCTGGGCACATTTTGTTTTTATTTTACCCGACGCTCCGAAGCCTGGTATAGTCCTCTAGGGTTTACCGAGCGCTAGAAGGTGACGTTGTGACGCATTGGCGCGCCCAGCAAACGCTTCGATGGACAGGTGCGCCTTAAGCGTCTAATAAATGTCGTCAAGTCAGGGGATGTCACGACGTCAGTCCGGAGTGAGTTCCGCGACTTGGAAGCATTTGAATCAAAGTCAGGGTCTCCAGAAGGTTTGAGATTGAATCGAAGCACAGCTAAACGACTTAAGAGTCGTAACAGTGGGTGGTACGATGCCTAGCTTGATTGGCGAGTAGCTCTGGTAGGTAGACTGAAGCATGAGAATAAAGGAACCTAAAAGAGAGTTAGAAAACCTTGAAGTCTATGCCCAGC
This sequence comes from Cristatella mucedo, assembly GCA_009760855.2. Classification (NCBI taxonomy): domain Eukaryota; kingdom Metazoa; phylum Bryozoa; class Phylactolaemata; family Cristatellidae; genus Cristatella; species Cristatella mucedo. The sequence goes on along the minus strand of WPIO01000036.1, from coordinate 3,813,425 downwards.
TTGTTGGGAAGACAGTGCAGATCGGTTAGAAGCAGCGCAATTTAGAAGCTACGACGCTGACGATAAACAAACCTGGCTGCAGATTTTGGCACAAACTGTTAGCGCCTTATTACACCCTAAGCGGTTTATGAAGCTCGGATGTAAGAGACTGTTGGTGAGTAGCTGCTAGCGAATACACCACAGCGAGGTAGAGGCGGGACCAAAATGTACAGCATTTACTATCTATAGCATTTACACGTCTCTTGTTCTGGCATTCGCATCTCTGTAGAATTCGAAAACTTGTGCGATTGGTGTTATTTGAGCGCACTTTGAGCAATATCCTAGACAGGCGTGCCTTGCCATAATTTGCGGCTCCTAGGATCATCGGCGATCAACGAATGCAGAGCTGAATGTTTGCTCTACCCCACCGCGGCTTGTCTCCTTCACACCGATCGCTGAGCTGCTGCACCAATTTCAGCCTCCTCTTTGCCTCCTCCTATGCTATCTATGGACAATACGTGAGATCTTCGATTTCGATTTCCTACTCTTACAGTCCGCAGGTGACAGAAGCTTTAAGCTCTGCAGATCCTAGAATTGTGGAGCTCACTTCCACAATTCTTACGCAATGATATCTTCTCTCCTGCCGGCCGACTGCACGGCACATGCTCTCCAGCCGTCCTATGCTGCTACTCCCACGATTGCCCACCCGACTCAGCCATTCTTGTCAATTCTCTCTTTGTTGCATGAGATTAACTGGTCTTTCAGCTACCGTTTGCACACCGGAAGCCATTTAGGTTTCGAGTTTGCCATAGAAAACTCTCCTGCGTAGCGGCCACTTAGTCTTCGTGGAGTTACAGACGGAGATACACTACGCTACATTAAATTAAATCTAGTTTGCACAGCGCACTCGGAGAGCTAAATCCCTGTCTCGAAGCTTTACATATGCTGTAAAGAACAGGTCAGGTTTTGATCGCGCCATAGGAAACCGTCCTGCATAACATGCCCACGTAGTCAATCTGCAGCTTTGTGTAGAGCTACGGAGAGAGACGCATTGTATTGCAATTCGTCGTCCGCAATCAACCGCCTTCGGACTCTCTGCCCCCATCAACTGCATTTCCGATCGCATCTCGGCGCGAATGAATGGCCACGGCGAGGCGGCCTGTGCCGGCTGGCTTTGCCTTCACGGCTCTGCCTTCAGCTCCTTTCATCACTTTCTCTCAGCACCAACGGCGTCGGATATGATCGGCAGCTGATTCATTCGATCGAGTCGGTCATCATCGACTGGACGCATCAGATACGCGACGTCCTCAAAAGGGACTCGGCGCAGCCGCTGCTCGAGGGTCTCAACCCGACGCCGCAGGTCGAGATCGACTTCTGGAAGATGAAAGCGGAAAACCTTGAGTGCATCTACGATCAGGTGCGCCCGCATCTCCTTCTCTCCTTCTCTCTCTCTCTCTCTCTCTCTCTCTCTCTCTCTCTCTCTCTCTCTCTCTCTCTCTCTCTCTCTCTCTCTCTCTCTCTCTCTCTCTCTCTCTCCTCTCTCTTTCTTTCTCTCTCTCTCCTTCTCTCTCTTTCTTTCTCTCTCTCTCTCTCTCTCTCCTGCCTTCCGATTTAAGGCGCCCGTCACCAGACGCTCGGCGCCATCGACAAGTTTTGGGAGCGCCGACCCCAAGGCTTATAGGTCCCTTACTCTTCCGTCATTTAGCTGAGGGATCCGAAAGTTCGCAAGATGGCCGAGCTGCTCGAGAAGACGAACAGCAGCTACTTCCCGTCGTTCAAGAGCATATTTCGCGACGTCGTGGCCGCCCTGACGGAGGCGCAGGACATAAACCTCTACCTGAAGCCCTTGCGCAACCACTTCGACGACCTCGAGCAGGCCGAGTTCGACGAGTGCCAAAAGCTGCTCGGTCCGCTCATGCACGTCATCTGCCTCGTGTGGGCGAACAGCAAATACTATTGCACGCCCGCCCGCATCATTGTTCTGCTGCAGGAAACGTGCAACCTCATCGTCAATGCCGTAAGAGCCTCGCCAGCCAGGGTCGGCTCCCCCCCCCCCCGCCGCCCACCCCCAGGGGGGCGGCGGCGGCGGTGGCGTTGGAGCGAGCTGGCTCAGCGCGGGCGCCGCGCTCCCGCGCCTCCAGCCGCGTCCTGTCGGCCGCGGCCGCCGTGGCCGCAGCGGCCGCTCTCGCCTTTTCACGACGGCCGCACGCCTCATTGCCGAACGACAATCCTTCCGATCGGCCGCGCTGTTTGCTCGACCTCCAGGCGAAGAACTTCCTCGGCGAGTCGGGCGAGCTGTTCAAGGGCGAGCTGGAGGAGGTCGTGGTCAAGGTCAGGAAAGCCACCGCCGTGCTGACCTTCTTCAAGCAGACTTACGAAGCGCACAAGCTCAAGCTCAAGACCTACTTCAAGGAGGGGCAGCCCGTCAAGGAGTGGGAGTTCGCCACGCCCCTCGTCTTCGCTCGCTTCGACAAATTCATGGCACGCGTGACGACGCTCAAGGTGCGGACGCACGCGTGCACGCGCGAGTCTGCCTGCTCCGCCTCCGCCTCCGCCGCTCGGCACGCCGGAGCTCGCCGCTGGAGCCTGCCGTCGTGGCGCGACGACCCGCGGCTCGAAATTCGGTCGGTGCTCTATTTCGCAGCATTTTCTTCACTTTCAGGCCTCCGGCGCGGCCTGGTACCATTTAGATGCTCTCTCTCTCTCTTTCTCTCGGTATCTAGTTCTCTGTCTAGCTGCCTTTATCTTAGCCTCTCATTTCTTCGCTTTCTGCTTCTCGGCGTTTCTAGATTTTATCTTTATGGCACTCGCTGTCCCGCTCGGTCTGCGTCTCTGAGCTTCTTTCTCTGCGTCTGCGTCTGCGTCTATCCGCGAGTCGCTTCTCTCTCTCTCTCTCTCTCTCTCTCTCAGCTCTCTCTCTCTCTCTCTCTCTCTCTCTCTCTCTCTCTCTCTCTCTCTCTCTCTCTCTCTCTAACTAAGCGTCTTTGCTTCGTCTGCTTCTCTTTATCGTTCCTGCCTCTACACCGTGCTTCGTCTGCTTCTCGTTATTGTTACTGTTTCTACTCGTGCTTCGTCTGCTTCGCCTGCTTTGTCTGCTTCGTCTACTTCTTCTGTACATTCATATCAGCGCGTGTTTAAGCATACCCCTTTGCCTTTTGCCTCTGTCACTATTTCTTACTCAGTGCCCTTCCTACTTCGTGTCTCTTTAAAAAAATTTCTTCGTATTTTGCAGCGGTTATGTCTGCGTCTGCTTTATTGCCCCTGACCTAGCATAATAACTTGCTTCTTCTCTGATATGGTCTCTGCTCCATCAACTCTATTCACTATCTCTCTGTATAGCTCTCGGACGCTCTATTTCTCTCTCCCTCTACCTCTCTACCTCTCTACCTCTCTCTCTCTCTCTCTCTCCTTATCGCTCCTGATCACCTTCTCTCTCTCTCTCTCTTTTTCTCTCTCGCGTTCGCTCTCACTTTCGCTCAGTTTCTCTGTCTATATCTCAGCCGCCCGCCCAATGTCTTTGCTGACGTCGCACGATCTCTTCGCGGTGGTCTCTTCTCACCATCGGCTTGTCGTCTGCAAATAATAACGTCGACCCGTGAAGACCCTCGTACCACGGCCATCTCGCGCGCTCGACCGTCTTGCCGCCATCTTCCTCTTTTGCCGCTCGCCGGATGTCGCCGATGGGCGTCCTCGCTTTTCGTTCAGGAGCTCCTCGACACGGCCAGCGAGTTCTTCAAGCTCGAGAAGGTCGAGTTCGGCGGCATCAAGGGCAAGTCGCTGAGCTCCACGGTGGAGGGCATGTTCCAGGAGTTCCAGGAGCTCTACAAGGTGTTCGGCGAGCGCACGTACGACGCGCTCGACATCAACGTCGAGACGACGTTCCAGGCCGACTACGACGAGTTCGTCGGTCGCATCTCGGACATGGACCGCCGGCTGGCCGCCATCATTTGCCAGGGTTTCGAGGACTGCTCGGGCCTCGAGGCCGCCTTCAGAGTAAGCCGCCGCCGCTGCAAACCGTCGCGAAACCGAGCACATCCGGTCGAAACGGCGGCGACAGCGCTGTGAGCTCGCTTACGGCCGCCATTCGGCGTCCATCCGAGTTCCTGTCCTCCTCTTTGCAGCTCGTTGCCATATTCGGCAACCTGGTCGAGCGGCCGATCATCAAGGCCATATTCGACCCGCACTACCCCCAGCTCATCGTCATGATGGACGAAGAGCTCGACAAGGCCAAGGCCATCTTCGACAAGCAGATGGACGTGATCGCCGCCAGCGGTCGGCCGCCGGTGCACAAGAACATGCCGCGCGTGGCCGGAGGCCTCAAGTGGGCCAAGGAGATGCGTGATCGGCTCGACATACCCATAGCCAGCTTCAAGCACGTTGAGCACCCGTGCATGAGCGGCCTCGAGGCGAAGAAAATGTTCACCAAATACGACGAGATGATCGCTCTGATTGCCGGGTGAGCACGCCGACCGTAGCCCGGGGCCACGCGGCCCCGGCCCAGGTTGCCGACCTGCTCCCTCAGTCGCGTGAAGCCCTGTGCGCTCGGACCGCTGACGAGTGCCCATTAGGGAGGACCATCAGCCCGCACGATCCCGCCTCCCCGTCCCGAGATCCCGGATTCGAATCGCGCTAGAGAAAAGCATGCCCGTCGCACTACTTGCATCGGATCGCATCGCATCGGACTGGCATGACAGATTTGATTGCATCGGATCGGCACGACATCGCCACGGCCGCGGCAACGTCATGCCGATCCGGTTCGAGCAAAACGGCACCGTCAGCGCCGGCCGTCGCTAAGTGACTCGGAACGGCGACCTACGTTCCTTCCCCCCCCCCCCGGCACTGGCGAATCGTACGGAGCTGCTCGCTCCCATCGCTCGCGCACGGGCGCTCGCCGCTTGACCTAAATCCTAAACCCTAAGCCGCAGTGCACGACTCGTGAACGCCTCCTGGCTACCGAACGGAACGTGGACGACGAGGGAACGGCAGGGGCGGGGGCTCGCAGCTCTGCAGTCCCGCACGGCGGCGAGCGAGCGCAGAGCCGCTCGTGTGCGAGGCAAAGCGCCGCCCGCGTTCGTGACCGCACCCGACTAGAAAAGGGAGCGAATAGTAGGCGTACCCCTGAAAGCCAGAACGGGCCCTAGCAGGGCTGCTGACGCCGCCCGGGTTTTGCCCAAGGAGGTAAGGTGCTCGCCGTCGACAGCCGAGGTCGTGGGGTCAAGCCTGAGGCACAGGAAAAGCGCCTAGACAGAGATCAGATTCTGTTTTGGTGCTGTACGAATGGATTGCATTTCATTATTTATCCTCTAACGTCGCCTCTTGTCCTTTCTGCCCCGCGAGCAGCTACGAGAAGAAGATCTACAACGAGTGGACCGGCGGCGTCAGCGAGGCGTGCTCGTTCAATCTCAACCAGGCGCTTCTCAATCGCGACGATGACACGAAACTGATCTCGGTCAACTTCGACCCGCAGGTGCGCGTATGCGCTGCTGGGCGCCGGCCGGGCTGCCGGCATTCGCGCGTCGGACCTCCTCAGGCGGCGAGCGCCGACGCGGCCGACGGCGGCGCAGCGGAGCGCTCTGCCTTACGTGCCGCCAGCCTCTGCCGTGCCGCCAGCCGCCCCCGCCGCAGTTCGAGATAGCCCGTTTCGCGGACGCCGACGCCGGCGCAGGGCGAGAGGCGGGCCTGCAGCGGCGGCTGCGGCGCCGTTGTGAGCCCGTTGCGGCGGCCGACTTCTCCCGCTGGCGCGCGCCACCTCGTCGCCCTCACCTCGTCGCCCTCACCTCGTCGCTCCCGTGCGGCGAGCTGGCGAGCGCCGATGATCGACGATGATGATGACGGCGCTTCTTCGACAGCTTGTCGCGGTACTTCGCGAAGTGCGCTACCTGGAGCAGCGCGACCAGGAGGAGATCCCGCAGGACGCCGCCGCGCTGTTCGAGAAGAACAACACGTTCCGGCAGTTCGTCGCAAACCTCGACCTGACCGTGGCGTGGTACAACAAGGTCCGCCAGACGGTGCTCGAGGTCGAATTTCCGCTCATCAACGGCCAGCTGGCCGACATCGACCAGCAGCTGCAGAAGGCGGAAAAGGAGCTCAACTGGACGAGCGGCAGTGCGTGAGCCGCGCTGCAGCGCTGCGGCGCCCCGCCCCCCCCTGTTCTTCGTGGCGGCGGCCGCCTTGGCCGCGACGGGCCTGGCTGGCGCGCATGGCGCGCCGCCGTCTCCTCTCGTCAGTCGCCACAAGGTGGGGGCGTCGGGCTGCCGTTTTGGCACACGTCACCGTCCACGCTCCTTACCCTGCGCCGGCCTCCCCCCCCCCCCGCGCGCGCTCCATGGACGGGGCCGCCGCCGTTCGCGCTGCACCGAAAACAGACTCGCAGCCTCACACCGAGCGCGCGCCGCCTCCGCCCGCTCCGCTCGCGCTCAGACGCCTGGGAGTACATACAGCAGACGCGCGACATGGTGCGCGACCTGGAGCAGCGCGTGCAGAAGGCCAAGGACAACGTCGAGGCGATACAGAAGATCATGAGCGCGTGGAGCAAGCTGCCGCTATTCGAGCGGCGCGAGGGCAAGACGGACCGGATGCTCAACCTGGACGACCGGCAAGACCGCATCAACAAGCGCTACAACGAGATACGCGAGGCTGGCAACAAGGTGCACGGCCTGCTCAAGGTAAGCCGCGCCGCGCATCGCTGCTTACGCTTTTGCAGCCCTCTGCGTTATCGTCGTCGTCGTCGACAGATCTTTTCACGCAGTGTGCCCTGGTTTTCCACCTTGCCGATGCTATGACCGTTGCCGCTGTTCGCACGGTAGCGGTCGCTGGAGGTCGTGGCCGCGTCGGCTTCTGCCCGTCGCTCGAAATATGCGCTCGCCGCCATGCCGCGTCCGCTAGCTCGTACGGCTGCGGTGAGTCGTTGCGTGGAGGAGCGAAGACGTAGATGAGAATTCAATTGGAAATCACTTGGAGGTATCACTTCGTGTCACAATGCGGCAAGGCGTATCCAGAATTTATTTAGAGTGCATCTGCTATTTTTCGCCGCAACGTCGTGTTGCCGCCTAGGTGAACTAACTGGCTGCACGCGACTGGCCGACATCGAGCTTTGCTGCCGATCTCTTAAGGATTCGCAGCCAGATGGAGTTGAAATAGACAAGTTGAAATTTTCAAGCATGATAATGAAACCGCGCCACTTCGCGTTCGCTAGAGCACGGTGGTGCGCTTGTGGCTCGTCGATAGGTGCGGGCAAATTTTGAAAAATCCCGGTTGGACCGATGGACCTTCAGGTTCGCGCTCAAAATTGTATTGCTGGCGCAAAGAAATATGTTATGTGATGAAATAGTGCTTGAAAGTTACTAAAATCCGTCGTAATATATTCATTATCATTTATTTCTAATCTCCGTGCGTATTCGTCTCGGCTACGGGGCAACGGAATGCTGATAAATTTGATTTGCTAGCGCGCTACACGTGCGGGGGGGGGGGGGCTCTTTAACCGGAACTGTTGCAATTCAAATTCCGACACTTTCAGCGCTTCTCCGAAGTTTCGCAGCTTCTTGCGCTCCTCGCTGCAACCCGTCGCTCGCAGCCGAAGTAAAGCAACAAGCAAAAGTCTGCCAATTCAACAGACTCATTTAGTGTGTGTAGCGGCAGAAGAGCTTTAGCGGCTACCGGCCCTCTAGTTAAAGGTCTTTGCTCCGACCGTAGGTCAAGGTGAACGTCTTTGATGACCGGGGTCATGGGCTCGAGCCTCGTGGCATATGCGAGGCACCTGAATGGAGATTAAGTTCACTTAGGGCACTATTCAAATAAACTAGATACTTATATATAGAATATAAAACTTATATATATATATATATATTAATAATATATAGAAATCTTTATTAAAATCTTAGAATATGTTATGGTACCTTAGCCGGAGGAGCCCTGCCCTGCCAAGGCCGCGGGAGCTACCCGAGACTCCCGGTTCAGGAACAGGGAGCGAACGGCTTCCGACCCGAAAATGGCGTCCGAGACGCACAGCCGCCGCAATACCGCCCTTTTCGCGCGCATAATGCAGAGGTCTGCAAGGCAAGCTTCCTTGTCTGGCAAACGGCGTCCAGAGCGCCGACCATGAAGGGCTTTATCACTACTAACGTCCGGTAGCCACTGGTCAGAAGAGACCGGGCCATGGCCTCGTACTTATCGACCTTTTTCCGGGTCGCCGCCACCAGGGCATCCTTGCTGCCGTCAAACGGCACCGTTGCGTCGATTATGAACGCACTCCTGCTTACTGTAGGCATATAGAGTCACCCCTAGCGCCACGCCTCCGCTTGATGCCAGCGCGCGCCTGCGTCCTAAACTGAAACGCCGCTCGCGAAGAGGAGAAGAGAAAATTCGGCATCTCGCTCTCTGCCCGCCGCGGGCGCGCGTAGGAGAACGGCGAGCTGTTCAAGGCGGACGAGGGAAGCGACATCTGGAAGGCGTACGTCGACTACGTGGACGAGATGATCGTCGACGGCTTCTTCACGACGATCCACTGCAGCCTGCAGTACATGCTGGAGAACACGGACCTGGCCAAGGCCAGCCAGGACGTGCTGTTCGAGGCCAAGCTCGAGCTTCGCATGCCCGACATGCTCTTCTTCCCGTCGCTCGACTACGGCGTCGCCGATGGCTTCTACGATCTCGTCGACGGCCTCGTGGGCGACGTGTACAAGCAGGCGTCGCTCGTGCCGCGCCTGGCGCGCCACAGCGGCCAGGCGCACTACCAGGAGGACCTCGAGGACACGGAGGAGCTGGGCGAGATGCGCTCCGAGCTGATGGAGCGCGTCACGGGCGTCATGCACAAGGCGTGCGACTACCGGAGCTCGTACGACACGTACGCCTACCTGTGGGCCGACGACCGCAACGAGTTCATGCGCCAGTTCCTGCTCTACAATCACGTGCTCACCGCCGAGGAGATCGAGGCGCACGCCGAGGAGGGAGTGCCCGAGTCTCCGCCCACGCTTGACCAGTTCAAGGAGCAGGTGCGCCCAGCCTCCGTCGCAGCGCTTTCATTTCAAGCGCTAGCGAGCGCCTGCGCCGTCTGCCTCTTTCCGCCTGACACCGGTTGCAGTAGCCAGGTCCCTCTAATCACTCGACGCTGCTCTTGTCGAGCGCACGGGCGCCTGCCACTCTTTCTGCCGCGGCCATCGCCGCCTGCCAGTGACGGTCCTCCGTCGGACGTTCGGCGGTAGGGGCTGGCTCGCGTTTTCCCCTGCCTCGTCGCGTTCGCCAACGGGGCTACCTCCACCCCTGCCGATACTTCCATCGCCCAGGTCGACACGTATGAAAAGATCTACACGGAGGTGGACGGCGTTCAGGGTCTCCAGCTGTTCGACCAGTGGTTCCGCGTCGACGCCGCGCCGTTCAAGCAGGCCCTGCTAAACATTATCAAGAAGTGGAGCTTTATGTTTAAGCAGCACCTGATCGACCACGTGACCAACAGCCTCAAGGAGCTGTCCGAGTTCATCAAGGTGACGGACGGCGGGCTGACGAAAGAGGTGAAAGAGGGTGATTACACCGGCCTCGTGGAGTGCATGGGCCACCTGCTGGCCGTGAAGGACCGGCAGGCGGCGACGGACGAGATGTTCGAGCCGCTCAAGGCCACCATTGAGCTGCTGAAGACGTACAATCAGGAGATGCCGGACGAGGTCCATCACCAGCTGCAGGTGAGCAGGCACGCTCTGGAAAGACGCGGCGGTCGTGACGTTGCTGAGCTGCGATGGCCGAAGCTCGGATGGAGTCGGCGGCAGCGAGCCAGCTGTGAGAGACAGAGGGATATACATAGACCGAGAAAGACAGAGAGAGAGAGAGAGAGAGAGAGAGAGAGAGAGAGAGAGAGAGAGAGAGAGAGAGAGAGAGAGAGAGACAGACAGACAGACAGACAGACAGACAGACAGACAGACAGACAGACAGACAGACAGACAGAGAGACACAGAGAGAGAGAGAGAGAGCGATAAAGAGAGATCAAGAGAGAGCGAGAGAGAGAGCAAGAGACAGAGAGAGAGAGAGAGAGAGAGAGAGAGAGAGAGAGAGAGAGAGACAGAGACAGAGACAGAGACAGAGACAGAGAGATAAAAGGTAAGATAGATGGTAAAAGGTGAGAGCTGGAAGAAAGCGCTGGGGGTGAGAGAGGCGGGGTGAGAGAGAGAGAGACCTGCTCTTTTGGCTCACCTTTCTACTGCTCCGTCCCGCCACCAGGCGCTTCCCGAGAAGTGGAACAACACGAAGAAGACGGCTATCACGGTGAAGCAGCAGGTGTCGCCGCTGCAGACCAACGAGGTGGCCAACATTCGACGCAAGACTGCCTCATTCGACGTGGAGCAGTACACGTTCAGGGAGAAATTCCGCACCATTGGCACGTTCCATTACGAGTGCTCGTCCGTGTACGAGCAGATCGACAAGCAGAACGAGGCTACCACCAGCATGGAGAAAACAATGTCGTCGCTCACGGAGGCTGCCGGCCTGTTCGAGGTGAGCGCCACCGCCGCCGCCGTGCTTTCCTTCTCGGACTTGACACGTCCAAGCCAGGTTACTTGGCCATGCTCACCGATGCTTGTCGCCCGGCGACGGTGAACGACCTACAGCGATATTGGATTAGGCTAGAGACGTGCGAGCCAAGCTCGGCCGCCAGCTTGGCATCGTCTTTTTCTCCGTTGGCTGCAGACTTTAAACTCCGACCGCGAAGGTCAAGGTGTGCGTCATTCATTGCGATCCTCAGCTTCTCAGAGCCATCTCTAGTGTACGCTTTCCGCTTTCAGATCAGAGCCAACCCTACGCCGAGCAACTGCTCAAGAAATTTTTCAGTACTGCAGGCAGTGCGCCTTAATCCGTACCTATATGCTTTACAAAGCAATCAAGTGGCGATAAATTGCTCAAACTACCTAGACGAACAGTTTTTGTACAAAAGTAGCACGTCAAACTCAACCATTGACATTTGAAGTAAAATGCCTGCGTTCTGCATCGGTCGGAGACTGAACGTGCCAGAGATTGTTAGCCGCGTCTGGATTGCGAGAATGGGGATCAAATTTCTCAATCCACGGCTTACAATGTAACACTTGGCACGAGTTACGATTAGGAAACTTTACCGTGGACTTTGACCTATGAAGCGCTTCGCATGCGTACAGCCGTTGGTTGCAGTGCCTACGCTCCTCTTCGAGCCTCCGTAATTGCTGATTGTTCTGCATTTACCGACTCGCTGTATGCATGTCATAGCGACGCCCGCGAACGTCAGCCGAACGTTGTTTGAATTGCTACAGGGCAGCTGGAATAAGGCTTCGCCACTCTGGGTGGCTCGCTCTGGGTTGAGCTAGCGGTTGGTGCGCATGTGCTCGAGGTTGTGCTCCCGTCAGCGCCGCTGATGAAAGCGGGTCGTCTTGAGCCCTGGCTCTCGCGCCCTCACTCGCGAGAGCCAGGGCTCGAGCTTCAGCCGCCTCAGGCGCGCTCGGGCGCTGGCTCGAGTGGCATCCCGCGTCCACAAGCCAACGCTCGAGTCGTGCTCCTGCCGCCGCGGATGAAAGCGCCTGCGAGCACGAAAGTGGGTCTGTTTGGAGCCCGAGCTCGTGCCGCTCTCCTTCGCGTCCGCGATCGCCAACGATGCCACCGCTTTGTCCTCGCGCAGGTCAACGTGCCTGACTTCAGGCAGGTCAAGCAGTGCCGCAAGGATGTCAAGATGCTCAAGACGCTGTGGGACCAAATCTTCGTCGTGCGCACGAGCATCGATGACTGGAAGACGACGCCCTGGCTGCAGATTGACGTCGAGCAAATGGACATGGACTGCAAGAAGTTCGCCAAGGACATACGCGCCCTCGACAAGGAGATGCGCGCTTGGGACGCCTACTCGGGCGTCGAGAACACGGTGAAGAACATAATGACATCGCTGCGAGCCGTCGCCGAGCTGCAGAACCCGGCGATCCGAGACCGCCACTGGCAGCAGCTGATGCAGGCCACCGGCGTGCGGTTCACGATGACGGACGAGACGAACCTCGCCGACCTGCTGGCGCTCAACTTGCACAACTTCGAGGAGGAGGTTCGCGGCATCGTCGACAAGGCGGTGAAGGAGATGGGCATGGAGAAGGTTCTGCGCGAGCTGGACGTCACGTGGGCGCAGATGGAGTTTGACCACGGCAAGCACCCGCGCACCGGCATCACGCTGCTCAACGCGAGCGAGGTGCTCATCGAGACGCTCGAGGGTGACCAGGTTCGCCTGCAAGGCATGCTCACGTCCAAGTACATCGCGCACTTTCTCGAGGAGGTGTCGTCGTGGCAGAAGAAGCTGTCCAACGCCGATCAGGTGATTACCATCTGGTTCGAGGTGCAGCGCACCTGGTCGCACCTGGAGAGCATCTTCATCGGCTCGGAGGACATACGCAACCAGCTGCCCGACGACTCGAAGCGCTTCGACCAGATCGACTCGGACTTCAAGGCGCTCGTCAAGGAAGTCGAGGGCACCAAGAACGTCGTGCAGGCGACCAACCGCCCCAAGCTGTACGAGCGGCTCGAGTCGCTGCAGAAGGAGTTGACCATCTGCGAGAAGGCGCTCGCCGAGTACCTGGAGACGAAGCGGCTCGCCTTCCCGCGCTTCTACTTCGTCTCGTCCGCCGACCTGCTCGACATCCTGTCCAACGGCAACCAGCCGACAATCGTCATGCGCCACCTCACCAAGCTGTTTGACAGCATGGCCAAGCTCAAGTTCGACGTCGCCGCGGACGGCAGCAACACGCCGACCAAGGACGCGCTGGGCATGTACAGCAAGGACGGCGAGTACATGGACCTGGCGTACCGGTGCGACTGCGACGGCCAGGTGGAGACGTGGCTCAACCGGCTGCTCGACTGCCAGGTGGCGTCGGTTCGCAAGGAGTTCACCGAGGCGGTGGTGGCCTACGAGGAGAAGCCTCGCGACCAGTGGCTCTTCGACTTTCCCGCCCAGGTGGCGCTCTGCGGCACGCAGATCTGGTGGACGACGGAGGTCAACATCTCGTTCGCGCGCCTCGAGGAGGGCTACGAGAACGCGCTCAAGGACTACAACAAGAAGCAGATCCAGCAGCTAAACGCGCTCATCGTCATGCTGATCGGCAAGCTGACGCCCGGCGACCGCCAGAAGATCATGACCATCTGCACGATAGACGTGCACGCGCGCGACGTCGTCGCCAAGATGATCCAGCACAAGGTCGACTCATCGCAGGCGTTCATGTGGCTCTCGCAGCTGCGCCACCGCTGGGACGACGGAGAGAAGGACTGCTTTGCCAACATCTGCGACGCCCAGTTCCGCTACTCGCACGAGTACCTCGGCAACACGCCGCGCCTCGTCATCACACCGCTCACGGATCGCTGCTACATCACGCTCACGCAGTCTCTCCACCTCATCATGAGCGGCGCACCGGCCGGACCCGCCGGTGAGCCGCCGCCGAAGCCGCTGCCTCCACGTGCTGCTGCCGCCGCCGGCCTTGCTGCTGATGCTGCTATCGCTGCCGGCGCCAGGGGCGGCTTCGTGGGCGTTTTCAGCGTAAATGTGAAAATGAAAATGTGCAGGGGTCTTGATAGGAATTTCTCGTTTAGGGTTACACAATTCCAGGATGTCACCTAGCGACATAAATTCACCATCTTCTATTATCCCTGCATTCTAAAACTTCTTAATAATTCGTCTGTACCAGTCATTAATTTCAGCAGTCACATATGAGAGTCAGGGCGCGTCGTACCATTGCTAAGTTTTGACCAGCGACTTAAGCGGGCAAATTTGCGTCGCATCTCGTCCATTTTTCTCGCAACTGTCTGACCCAGATATTGCATTTCGTTGGTGCTCGCTCTGTGGTTAATGGCCCAATTCAATGCACCCCGCGCACCGACGTTTATTTATAGAATCGCTCGTTACTTGAAATAGAGAAACTTGAATAGAAAGGTTTTACGGCGCCCCGCTCGGCTTATAGCCTGTTCGAAGTTTTTGCAGGATTTCTCGGGGTAATTTTTCGATTTCTTCTGTGTCACACTTACTTGAGAGACGTTGCAAGGGTTTGATCTACAAGGCCATCGCATCAGCATCAGAATCGGTCATTATTGGCATCGAAATCCTTTCAAGATGATTTTCGAACCTCGTTCTTGATAAATTAGGGACTTGCTTGGGGACCTAGTAGAGGGAGGTCTGGCGTAATTAGAGAATGACAACCCTGGTCTGCTCGCACTCATCAGTGTGGGATATTTGTCAGAACCCTAAGTTTGTCAACAAAATTGTCGTACAATCCAATTAAATATCGTGCTAGGTCATTTCTGAAGCTCGGAGGTACGTTTTCTCTAGCGACGAATAGCTCTTGCCGTAAACTTTATGCACCATCGATTTGGGCAACAAAAACGCCGCCGCCTTTGCGCTTCCCCGAACAAACGTACACGGGCTACTCAACCTGCGGATTGGGCCACAGTGGCGGAGATAGAGCGAATTTGGATTGGCGAAGAGAAGCTCTCGCTCCTTCCCCGGCGCCTGTCAGGTGCCCCGCCGCCGCCGCCGCAGCCAGGCGGCCTCACAGAGCTCGCGCGCTCGCGTTCCAGGCACCGGCAAGACGGAGACGACGAAGGATCTGGGCCGCGCGCTCGGCATCATGGTGTACGTGTTCAACTGCTCGGAGCAGATGGACTACAAGTCGATCGGCAACATCTACAAGGGCCTCGCCCAGTCGGGCGCCTGGGGCTGCTTTGACGAGTTCAATCGCATCTCGGTCGAGGTGCTGTCGGTCGTCGCCGTGCAGGTGAAGAGCATACAGGATGCCATCCGGGACAAGAAGAAGCGCTTCATCTTCCAGGGCGAGGAGATCCGGCTCATACCGACCGTCGGCCTGTTCATCACCATGAACCCGGGCTACGCCGGCCGCACCGAGCTGCCCGAGAACCTCAAGGCACTGTTCCGCCCGTGCGCCATGGTCGTGCCCGACTTCGAGCTCATCTGCGAGATTATGCTCGTCGCCGAGGGCTTCATCGACGCACGCCTGCTCGCGCGAAAGTTCATCACGCTCTACACCCTGTGCAAGGAGCTGCTCTCCAAGCAGGACCACTACGACTGGGGCCTGCGCGCCATCAAGTCGGTGCTCGTCGTCGCCGGCTCACTCAAGCGAAGCGACCCCGAACGCCCCGAGGACCAGGTGCGACCGAAGGGCGCTCGACCTACCTCCCCCCCCCCACCCGTCCGTCTTTCGCAGTCGCGCTTGCCGCCGCAGCTCGATCGCTGGCGTCCCCGCTGAAAGCGGCGAGCACCTTTGTCGCCTTGCCGAGGCTAGCACGCCCGCGACGAGCTGCAGCGCCGCCGAGTCGTCATCGCCGCTCGACCTTGACCTTGCCGTAGGTGCTGATGAGAGCGCTTCGAGACTTCAACATACCAAAAATCGTCACCGACGACCTGCCCGTCTTCATGGGCCTCATCGGCGACCTGTTCCCTGCGCTCGATGTGCCACGAAAGCGCGACCTCGACTTCGAGAAGCTCATCCGCCAGGCGGCGCTCGACCTGAAGCTGCAGCCCGAGGAGGGCTTCATCCTCAAGGTCGTGCAACTGCAAGAGCTGTTCGACGTGAGTGTCCGGCGCCGCTTCCTCTTCCGTCGCTGCGCTACCGACGCCTACGCCGCGAGCAGACACGGCCGGTGCTTGAAGGCTGCGTTGCGTCAGAGCGAGCTTCGTCGTCTGTTAGGTGCGTCACTCCGTCTTCATCATCGGCAACGCCGGCACGGGCAAGAGCCAGGTGTGGAAGACGCTCAACAAAACCTACCAGACGCAGAAGAGGAAGCCCGTTGCTCAGGACCTCGACCCCAAGGCTGTCACGAACGACGAGCTCTTCGGCATCATCAACCCGTCCACGAGAGAGTGGAAGGACGGTTCGTGCCCGAGCGTGCCCGAGCGCGCCCGAGCGTGCCCGAGTGGCTAGATGCGTACCGGTGCATAACTTAAAGTGGCTTTGATCGTATTACATGCTTTTGTACGCATATCCTGTGATGCCCTTTATAGCCTGATCTCTGAACGCTGGGTCTCTAGCAAAGGGCGTACAGCAGTAGCGGACAGACAGACAAATATCGCTCCGGCTGGCTGGCTGGCACCGGAAATCGGGCCCCCATTCGCGGGTGGCGCTCGCGCTGCAGCAGCGCTCTAATTGAGCCCGCTCGGTCCGCTCGGTCAGGTCTCTTCTCCGTGATCATGCGCGACCTGGCCAACGTCACGCACGACGGACCCAAGTGGATCGTTCTCGACGGCGACATCGACCCAATGTGGATTGAGTCGCTCAACACGGTCATGGACGACAATAAGGTGCTGACGCTGGCGAGCAACGAGCGGATCCCGCTGACGCCTTCCATGCGGCTGCTCTTCGAGATCAACCACCTGAAGACGGCCACGCCGGCGACCGTGTCGCGAGCCGGTATCCTGTACATCAATCCCGCCGACCTTGGGTGGAATCCGTAAGTGGTCTCTCGGCCCACTCTCTTTCTTCTTCGGCCGATTCACTACACTAAACAGGCTTTCTTCTTCAAGCATTTCACTTTCGCACATCGTCTGCTTCTTTATTGCCTTCGTCGCGTCACTTTTCTGCTCATTCTCTCCGTCTCCCGTTCTAGCAATTCCTCACTCCTCCTCTCTCTCTCTCTCTCTCTCTCTCTCTCTCTCTCTCCGTCACTCTCTCCCTCCCATCCTCTTTCCCTCCCTCTCCCCTCTCCCTTCGCTGTCTCATTCAGCCTCCCTCTCAGTTTCTCTCTGAATCTCTCTCTCCATACTACTACTACTAATAATAATAATAATAACACACTTGATAAAGCGCCCTCAGAGAACTCAATCTCTGTCTAGGCGCTTTACGTTTGCTGCAAAGGGACCATCATCATCCCTCCCTCCCATCCTTCCCCTCACCCTCATTTCCTCTCTCACTCCCCCTCTCTCTTCCTATCACTTCTTTCTCTCTCCCTCTCTTTTCTTCTTTCTGTCCTTTCCCCTTTTTCACTCTTTTTAATAGTAGTAACAGTAATAATACAATTGATAAAGTGCATTCAGAGAACTCAGTCTCTCTCTCTAGGCGCTTTAAATTGGATGCAAAGGGAAACGCGATTGAATGGTGACTAATATCATGCTTGATAAACAACAAAAATTACATGGTTAAGGGTGACATGCATAGGGTCAGCATGCAAATGTGGTTAGTGGCAGCATGCACAGTGTGAGCACCCATAAGCACATGAAGGACGAATCAGAGACCCACTAAATGCTGTCCTAAATAGGTGTTTTTAAGTTCTTTTTAAATGTGGCCAAGTCACGGGATGTTATGACGCAAGTCGGGAGTGAGTTTAAGGCTTTGGCAGAATACGAACTAAATGCACGGTCTCCAAATGATTTGAGGTTTTTTACGGGAAATTTGTAAATCGTTGGATTCCGAAAAGCGGGTGGTACGATGCTTGGCCTGGTGGGTGAGTAGATCTAAGAGACAGGTTGGACCCAAAGAATGAAGTGACATAAAAGTGAGCAACAAAACCTTGAAGTGAAGTCGTTACTTGACTGGTAGCCAGTGCAGGTCGGCGAGAAGTGGTGTAATGTGGCAACTGCGACGCTCACGACTGACAAGCCTAGCTGCAGAGTTTTGCACCAGCTGTAATCGCCTGGTTGCACTTCCCGGTAGGCCAGCAAGCAGTGATCTGCAGAAATCGAGACGGGATGTCACGAATGCATGGACCAACTTGGACGTGGTATTTTTATCTAAACAAGCCCGAATTTTAGCAATATTATGTAGCTGAAAGTAGGCAGATTTGACTGTGGAGCTAATGTGGTCGTGTAACGAGAGGTCACTTTGGAACATGACACCTAGATTTTGAGCTGATTCAACAGGAGATATGCTCGCTGAGCCAGTTTGGAGAATCAGCCTTTCCAATTTCTGAATCACACTGGGTTTGCCCATAACTAGTAAGTTAGTTTTATCATCGTTTAGTCTTAGAAAATTTTGCTACCATCCATGTGCGGATGTCGTCAATACATGCGACAAGTGAGTTGAGAGAATTTGAGGTGCTCGAAGGCTGGGAGGGATCAAAACAAAGGTACTACTGATTGTCATCCGCATAGAAGTGAAAGTTTAGATTGCGCTTGGAAATCACATCAGCAAGAGGGAGAGTATAAACCGTGAAAAAAACCGGACCTGGCACGGAGCCCTGAGGTACGCCATATTTCAGAGGTACCTCAGATGA
Source organism: Cristatella mucedo (assembly GCA_009760855.2). NCBI lineage: Eukaryota > Metazoa > Bryozoa > Phylactolaemata > Cristatellidae > Cristatella > Cristatella mucedo. Next base: position 3,795,257 of record WPIO01000036.1, on the reverse strand, counting down.
TCTTTGTCCATTCACGTCGATACTCTGGAGTCTTTTTCTAGCGCTCTCTACTCTCTTTTCGTATTCTATCTCTCGTGCCCTTTCTAGTCTCGCTCTCTCTCTCTCTCTCTCTCTCTCTCTATATATATATATATATATATATATATATATATATATATATTCTTCTTCTTGCCCTGTGCATCGGTAGCGATAGAACACAAATTTAAAACGCTTACGGTTTTTCTCGCGCGATCAGGTTCGTGAGCAGTTGGATTGACACGCGCGAAGTGCAGTCGGAGAAGGCCAACTTGACGATCCTGTTCGACAAGTACGTTCCACCGTGCCTCGACGCCATGCGCGCACGCTTCAAAAAGATCACTCCGATCGCCGAGATCAATCACATCCAGATGCTGTGCTACCTGCTCGAGGTCATGCTCACGGCGGACAACACGCCACCCGACTGCCCCAAGGAGCTGTACGAGCTCTACTTCGTCTTCTGCTGCGTCTGGGCGTTCGGCGCCTGCTTGTTTCAAGACCAGGTACTCGAGGCGGTCGCCATCTTGCCTTAACCCCACCGCTCCTACGAGGCCGCAGAGCCACCGTCCCGGCGCGGTGGGTGCTCCCTCAGTCGCCGCCACCGCATCGGGCCGGAAATGGCGAGCGCTAGGCGCCAGTGAGGCGAGCAAGCTGACGAGCGTCGCCATGACCGGCGCACACGACCGCTCTCCTTCCGTTGTAGCTCGTCGACCATCGAGTTGAGTTCACCAAGTGGTGGGTGAACGAATTCAAGACGATCAAGTTCCCATCGCAGGGCACCATCTTCGACTACTACATCGACTCGGCAACGAAGAAGTTCGAGCCGTGGACGCGGCTCGTGCCCAAGTTTGAGCTCGACCCAGACGTGCCGCTGCAGGCGGCGCTCGTGCACACGGCCGAGACGACGCGCGTGCGATACTTCATGGACCTGCTCATCGAGAAGCGGCGGCCCGTCATGCTCGTCGGCAATGCCGGCACGGGCAAGTCGGTGCTGATGCAGGAGAAGCTCAACTCGCTGCCCGACACTTTCAACGTAGCCAACGTGCCGTTCAACTTCTATACGACATCCGAGATGCTGCAGCGAGTGCTCGAGAAGCCGCTCGAGAAGAAGGCGGGCCGAAACTACGGCCCGCCGGGCAGCAAGAGGCTCATCTACTTCATCGACGACATGAACATGCCCGAGGTGAAGGTCGCCTAGCCGTCGTGCCGACCAACGCTTGAGTGCGCAGGAGAAAGAGAGATCGAAAGAAATAGAGAAATTCGGGTCACTGAAGCTGATCTGACAGTGGCGGTGACCCGCCTCTTTTTTCGCTTCCTTTGGTAGCGTTCGCCTAACGCTTGCTCATTCTCTCTCTCTCTCTCTCTCTCTCTCTCTCTCTTTTCTCTTTCTCTTTCTCTCTCTCTCTCTCTTTCTTGCTCTCTCTCTCTCTCTCTCTCTCTTTCTCTCTATCTCTCTCCCTCTCAGCCTGCCCGCTGTCGCGTCCGCTCCTCACCGCCGCCACACGCGTCCTTCCTCGGTCTTGTACGACCTCCGCGTCCGACTGCCGCCGCAGGTCGATAAGTACTTCACCGTGCAGCCGCACACGCTCATTCGCCAGCACATTGACTACAGCCACTGGTACGACCGGCAGAAGCTTTCGCTGAAGGAAATCCACAACACGCAGTACGTGGCGTGCATGAATCCGACAGCCGGCAGCTTCACGATTACTCCGCGACTGCAAGTGAGTACAGTGAAGAAATTTGATTAGACGCCGGTTACTGCAACGGCCTTATTCGTATAGCGACAGAACCACCTTGGCCACTGTAGCTGCCGCCCATAGCGGCAATAATTGATGCCTTGCTGCAGTTGCCCACCCAACGGCCCGGGTGGCCAAGTGTGAGCACCTTTACCCCTTGGCAAAATGACAGCTCGCCACCGCCTTCCGGGCCGACGCCACCGATGCCACGATCGCGTCACGCTTACTCGCTCAGCCGAGCAATTTTCATTCGCCCAGTGATTTTCTCTCAGCGCGAAACGGCACAGGCGCTCCTACCACCAACGACATCGTGCAGCCTCGCGCTTGCTCGAAGACTCGCGCCCTCTCCTTTGCAGAGGCACTTCTGCGTGTTCGCCATAAGCTTCCCTGGCCGCGAGGCTCTGGCCACCATCTACTCGAGCATCCTGCAGCAGCACCTCGCCTCGGTCAACGTCAACCAGCAGGTGATCAAATTCGTGCCCAACCTCGTCAGCGGTGCGCTCGACCTGCACGCCAAGATGACGTCCACGTTCCTGCCGACAGCCATCAAATTCCACTACGTGTTCAACCTGCGAGACCTGTCCAACATATTCCAGGTGGGTGAGGCACGCGGCCAGCTTCCACCGCCGCCCCGCAAACGCGGCGGCGGGTTTCGGCACCGCCAGCATGCGTCAGCGCCAGCGCCTCGACCGTGCGGGAGCGCTCGGGCGGAGCGAGCGCGCGGGCGGAGCGAGCGAGGCCGCCTTAGTCGCCTTCGACCGCACAGCACCGCCAGCACTCGGCGCCAATCCGTTCTGAGCGCTGCGCTCATCCGTTTTGACGCCTCGCACAGGGTCTGCTGTTCGCCACGGGCGATTGCCTGAAGCAGGTGCCAGACTTGCTGTCGCTGTACGTACACGAGGCCCAGCGAGTCTACGGCGACAAGATGGTGGAGGAGAAGGACATCGAAGTCTTCCAGAAGCTGCAGCGAGAGACGTTCAAGAAGTCGTTTGAGGACCAGGATGAG